>PRKT01000053.1:1251999-1300462 GCA_003671525.1 Saccostrea glomerata
ACCAAATATAAAATCTTGATCTCTCATTGGTTCAAAAGTAATGGTGAAGGTTAAAGTTTACAAATAAACAGACAGGACAAAAACAATATGTACCCCCGATCTATCGAGACGGGCGCATAAAAAATGTTTATAGAAACAATATTAATATGCCACTGTGAAAATGTCCAGCAACTCTGCATTAATTTTCAAATAACATGCTTTAATTCATCTTTTCCTGCTACTCTAGGATATATAAACATACAAGTCTAGTTTGCATGCATCACAAGCACTAATTGAAAGACATATTATTTTTCAAATTTTATCTCCATTGAATCATTCATCTCAAAAAGAATATTGGTTTTGACTCACCAAGTCTGATATGATATGGAAACAGAGTACACATGCATTCCTATAATTCTGCCTAAATTCTTTTTTCTAGTCATTCCACACTATGCAGTCTTACTACTCATCTTGACTAATCCCACTGTACACAATTAACAACTCTAATCAACTTGATACAAGTCAGTAATGAAGCAAAATATGCTTGCCTTTGAATTCCCTCCACTTTATTTAAAAAGAGGAAGTAAATGACTGAGCATGCTCAACAAATGGCTCATGGGTAATCCTAGATGTTGCCAGAAAGATTTTTTCTGGCAGTATTGCCAGAATGTCACCGGAAGTTGTTGCCGCTAGCGGTGATACTTCATTTTTCCTGGCAGTATTGCCAGAATGTCACCAGAAGTTGTTGCCGCTAGCGGTGATATTTCACTAACCCAAAAAGCTTGTTTCTGGTGACAAAAATGTGTTGCCGCAATGTTGCCGCAATATAGCAGCAATAATTTTACTTTGGTAAGGGGGTACCCAAAGAAAGGTCTTGTCACAAGGAATACACATGTGAAATATGAATGCCATAGATTCACTAAATCAAAAGTTATGGGCAAGGATAAAGTTTTTGCCGACAAACAGAGAGACAGCTAGACAGACGAACGGACACAACAAAAACTATATACCCCCAAAACTTTGTTTACTGGGGCATAAAAAAATGTCCTCTTTATGTCACACTTTTATTTACATGATATCTCGAGAAGCCTTTAAGCTTTTGCAATGAGATTTTACTTGACAACTCCTTGTGGCCTAAAGAAGACCTGATAGTTATTGATTTTGAGCTAGGTCAAAAGGTCTAGGTTAAAATTTGAGAGAAAAAATCTTCAAAATCCCACCCCCTCTAGATCTGCACATGCTTTTGCAATGAAATTTTATATCAAAATTCCATTTGGCCTAAGGAAGACCCTTATTGATTTTGAGGTCAGAGATCAAGGTTAAAAAAAACATACATTCTGGTATTTAACTCAATCCAAAGCATGACACCTTGCTATATAGCAAAAATGAGCAATCAAAATTATAAAGTTAAGAATCAAATATGAGAAAGAAATCATGAAAAATCTTCTAGAATAGCAAAACCATGATAAGTCCTTTTGAAGTGGAAGCATACATTACTTGACCCTCAGTGTTACTGGGTAATTAAGCCACAACAGGCATTCAAAGTTTTACACAGGAAAAATTTGCTTGCCCTAATTATAGTGACCATAATGAGATTGTGGTCCATGGGCCTGTTGTTGGTTTTTGTAACTTGAGGATTATATGTACAGGACAAATGTGAGCATATTTCTTATTGGTATTATAATGATCTCAAATTTTGAATTAAACAAGAGACCCATGGGAAAAAGATTTTAAAAGATTCATTTGTAAATTAATCTTTGATCACCCACTGTGGCCCAACCCTATCCCATGGGGTCATAATTTGAACAAAATTGCATTTACACTAAAAGAGGATGCGCCCATATGAATAAGAACAATTGCAGCTTTGCTGTTCTTGAGAGGATTTTTAAAGATTTTTCCCATTTATTCATATGTAAAACATTGATCAGCCATTGTGGCCCTCGATCACTATTTGAACAAATTTGAATCTACACTACCTTAGTAATATAATATGTCTATATCAAAAGACCAATCACAGCTTTCCTCTTCTTGAGAAGATTTTTAAAGGTTTTTCCTATGCATTCCAACATTAAATTTTGATCGCCCATTGTGGCCACAGGGCAATTTACTTAACTTATACCCATGTGGATTATGATTTCAACAAACTTGAATCTACACTACCTGAGGTTGCTTACATATAACTATATATGACCAATCATGGCTTTACTGTTCTTGAGAATTTCCTTTTCTAAAGATATATATTCCTTACGTTTTATTATGTTAATAAACTTTCATCACCCGTTGTGGCCCCACCCTTCCCCCACTAGAGTCATGATTTGAACTAGAAATATGTCCATAGGACATGAATGCCCCACTGAGGATATATTAGTAAAGCAACATGAAAATTTGTATGTGTATAAAAATTGTTTAGAAAATTTAGGTCAGATCCAGCATCTGGTAGTGTCCATCACTAGATGCATCATTCATGGAAGTTTGGTTCAGGCAGGGCTTATATAGTTACTAGGGAATAAAAATGTAGGTCAGATCCAGCATCCGAAGCAAGTCTGGTAGTGTCCATCCTTAGATGCATTATCCATGCAAGTTTGGTTCACGCAGGACTTATAGCTACTTGGGATTGAAAATGTAGGTCAGATCCAGCATCCAAAGCAAGTCTTGTAGTGTCCATCCCTAGATGCATCATCCATGCAAGTTTGATTTAGGTAGGGCTTATAGTTACTTGGGAATTAAAATGTAGGTCAGATCCAGCATCCAAAGCAAGTCTGGTAGTGTCAATTAATTCCTAGATGCATCATCCATTCAAGTTTGGTTCAAGCAAGGCCTATAGTTACTTGGGAATGAAAATATATAGGTCAGATCCAGCATCCGTAGCAAGTCTGGTAGTGTCCATCCTTAGATGCATCATCCATGCAAGTTTGGTCCAAGTAGGGCTTATAGTTCCTTAGGAATGAACCTGCTTCAAAAACTTTAACATGGTCACTCATCTGGAAAATGTTGGTCAGATCCAGCATTTGAAGCATGTCTGGTAGTGTTCATCCCTAGATGCATCATCTGTGCAAGTTTGTATAAGCATGTGAAGTTTGATAACACCATCTTGAATGGTATGTTTAAAACTGAGCTCAACACTAATTTAAGAAAAGTGAGGTCAAGGTCAAAGGAAAGTTCAAGGTAAAAAAATGTTGATGCAGTTGCATAGCTCTCATCAATATCTATCAGCATAGGAAGTTTGATGAAAATATCTTGGATAGTTTCTTTGAAACTTAGCTCTGAACAGAGCTAAATGCAAAGTGTGATGGAAGAAAGACGGAAGGACGGAAGACAGACATGACAAACAATATACGCCCCAGCCATATTCATGAAACAAACTTGAATCTACACTACCTGAGGATGCTTCCACATGAGTTCCATCTTTTTTGACTCCTTAATTGGTTCTTAAAAGATGCCATTAATTTTTCACTACCACATAATTCATAATTATCTCCCCTTATAAGAAGGCTATCAGAATATTGTAAATATTGCTTCAAATGCTCTTCCATACATACGGGAGTGTTTTAGTTGCACTCATCAATGGTCACTAAATTGTAGCATACAGAGCTGCGGCATCGCTTGGTAAACCTGTTTGTCACGTTCGATATTATAATAATTACACTTATCCATGGGTTTTGGCCAGGTTTATCTGATTAGTTCTGGACACCAAACTGTGAAGACGGAGTAAGATTATGACCCATACCTAGTGGATTGGGCGACTCCCATGCTGTGTGGAAATGGGATGCATTACTCGGTGTTACTGGTACCTGTGTGGACCATTTGAAACATGTGCCTTTTGCATGTTTTTTTCATTTGTAAGAGTGACTACAATTCAGTAAGTGATATTTTTGTTTTTTCTTGGAAGTTTGTGTAAACGAAAGTATTTGTTGTTGCATTTCAATTTTTTCTATACTAAACATAAATGACCCTTTATTTGTTTAATACAAATGTATTCAAAAGACCATTTTTGTACTCTAGTTTTGTCACATATGTACAAGTATATACGATAGGCGTGTTAGTGAGAATTTATGATGTTAGATAGATTAGTTTATTATATGAAGTTGTTCATTATTATAAATAGGTGACCTTTTTATTGATGTACATAAGTCTATACTCTGAGGTTCCTCTATATGTTTTGAGACAACTTATTTCCTGAACACAGACTGGTTAATTTCTATGACGACTACTTTCTACTTCCGGTGAAGAAATATACATCCGGCCAACACATGGGGGAATACCAAGGATATGCTACTTCAAGTTAGTTTTCGGACACGTGGTACTGACATCTACCTAGGAAACACCCGAGCCTGGGTTCCATTTTGAATTTTTGTATATTTGAAAATAAATTGTTATTGTTGTAAAGTATTGTTTTTTTTAATTGGCAATGGTTATCCATTTACTAGATTTGTAAAGGCTAATTTTTTTTTTTTACAAGGCCAACACAATTGAAGGTAATTGTGATAAAGGTGTGGTCCTGCATTTGAACAAACTTAAATCCCCTTCACCCAAGGATACTTTGTGGCAAGTTTGGTTGAAAGTGGCACAGTGGTTCTTTATATGTTCATGAAGATCAAAAGTTTACATATGACAACGACTGTGACAACGGACAAATTTTGATCAGAAAAGCCTTCCACTTGGGTGAGCTAATAAATAAATGCGCCTAACTTTTGATAGGATGGAGTTATATATGGCATTCATATTCCACATATGTATTCCTTTGGAAGACCTTCCTTTAGGTTCTTACATATTTGAACTCTTGACCTTAGAGTTTGACCCACTTTTGCAAAAATTTCCCAAACTTAAACCTTGGCCATATTAAACTTTTGAACAGTTGGTGCTAGAGCTTTCATATTTCACTTGTGTATTTTTTATGACAAGACCTTTCCATGGGTGTAAATACTTTTAAACTTTTGACCTAAGAGTTTGACCCACTTATAAAATCCATTAACCTGGTCATAACCTTTTAACAGTTAGCAATAGAGCTTTGAAATTTGACAGGTATATTCTTTATGACAAGACCTCACTTCTGACACCAAAAATTATTACTTTTTGCCCTTAGAGCTTGCCTATTTTACACAATTTTGACTTTTGCCATATGAACAGTTGCTGCAAGGGCTTTAATTGTATTTCTTATGACAAGTTATTCACTGGCAATCCATTATTTTTACCCTTTGACCTTAGAAAACATTAAGCTTGACCCTAACTTAAACAAGAGGCCATGGGGCCACAGCGCTCACCTGAGCACATCAGCTAGGAAAAAGCACATATCAGATCAGAACTGAAAGTTTACTGAGGTGGGGGGAGGGGGGGGGCTTGAATTTTAACCCCCCAGGGGTTCATAATTTGAACAAACTAGAATCTACACTACCCGAGGATGATTCCATATCACTAATCATGGCTTTGAAGTACTTGAAAATAGAATTTTAAAAGGTTTCCTTATATATCCCTAGGTAAAACTTGGGTCGGCCATTTTGGCCCCACCATAGTCCCGGGGGTCATGATTTGAACAAACTTGAATCTACAATACCTGAGGATGATTCCACATGAGTTTCATCTTTCCTGGCCCAGTGGTTCTTGAGAAGATTTTTAAAGATTTTTCCTATATATTCTTATGTAAAACTTTGATCTGCCATTTTGGCCCCACCCTAGCCCCCAGGGTTATGATTTGAACAAATTTGAGTCTACACTACCTGAGGATAATTTTACAAGAGTTTTATCTTTTCTGGCCCAGTGGTTCGTGAGGAGAAGATTTTTAAAGATTTTTCTACATATATTCCTATGTAAAACTTGGGCCATTTTGGCCCCACCCTAACCCAGGGGGTCATGATTTGAACAAACTTGAATCTACACTTCCTGAGGATGATTCCAAATGAGTTTCATCTTTCCTGGCTCAGTGGTTATTGAGAAGAAGATTTTTTAAAAATGCCATTAATTTTTCTCTAATTCATAATTATCTCCCCTTGGAAAAGGGCATGGCCCTTCATTTGAACAAACTTGAATCCCCTTTACCTAAGGATACTTTGTAGCAAGTTTGGTTGAAATTGGCCCAGTGGTTCTTGAGAAGAAGATGAAAATGTGAAAAGTTTACGACGACAATGACAACGACTACGACAACGACAGACAACGGACAAATTTTGATCAGAAAAGCTCACTTGAGCCTTTGGCTCAGGTGAGCTAAAAATGAGTGGTGATTGGGCTTAATCTATCAGGTATATCCTTTGACACAAATCCTCTCTTCAAGTAATGAACATTTTTTATAGCTTGACCTTCATCTTGGACTTTGACTTGCATTTGAGAAACTTTAACCTTCCCAATAAGCTGTGGTACAGGGGCATTGGTGTTTCACAAATATATCTTGATTCTTCAAAAAATTTCTTCAGGTCTTTTTTTGTTCCAATAAAAGTGATCCTTTTGCCCATTCATAAATACCCTTTTATTTAGTCAGAATCACCGGGAATGATACTTAATTCTATTTTGAGATCAAGATTTGCAAAGAGTTAAAGTAAAGTACATTTTGACAAATACATTTAATTTCTTGAAAGAAAGAGAAAGCAATGGTAAAATGCACAACATTTACACAACAACAGTTTTCACTGTATTTGGCCAAGGGTTATTTTTATCAATGTACATCACAATCACAGGTTCTTTAACAAACAATATCTATGTGCTGCTATGACAGAAATTACACATATACTGACTTCAACAATGACAGGTAAAACCTAAAATTGTAAAGTTTATCTGGATTTCTTATTTAAACAGGTCTGGTCATTTTCATATCTTTACAAAAATCTCAACATAATAAATGCACATCAATGTGACACAGATTCCCTGTTAATATCTTCAAGCATGCTAAAATGATTGTTAACATATAAACATCATAAAATTCTCTAACATTATGACATTCTTTAATGACAATTGTAAAAAAAAAAAAAAACCAATAAAAAGTCATTAACACCAAAGCTTAACCTCTGTAGTAATGCCTTCTTTTATTTAACCAATGTTATTATGCTCAACTTTATCTAAAAGGACCTTTTTAAGACTAATTTGTCATGATTTGAAAGACACTGACAATCGTCTATTATTAAACAAGGCTCCGTTAAGTGCCAAGATGGCCCCCTCTGCCTCGTGTAAATTCTTCATGGTGACAAAGCCGTAACCTTTACACTGATTTCTGAGGTGATCCATGATTACATTGACTTTTGTCACAGTTCCAAGGGGAGCAAATAACTGCCATAAAGTTTTCTCTTCCGCATCATAACCAATATTGTACACAAAGAGAATATGTCCCCCCATATCTCCACCTGCCATAGCGTTGGAGTACCCCCCACTCATGGGGTTGAATCTCATGCGTGTATTAGAGCTCCTCATAGGACCGTGAGGCCCCCCACTATACGGATTACTGCCGGGTGTTGGGTATCGCAGATTAGGCTGATGGACTTGTATTTGGTAAGGGGCACGACCCTTCCTGGCATTTATGTCTGCGAACTTGATAGATAATGACGGATATCCTTTTAACAAAGTTTGTCCATTCATTGCTTCCAAGGCTGCTGCAGCTTCTGCGCGTTTGGTGTAATATACGAAGCCAACACCCTTGGACTCATTTGTGGATTTCTCTCTCAGCAAACGCACTTGAATAATTTCACCATACTGCATAAAATGCTGGGTCAAGTCTTCCTCTCCGAATGACCTTGGTATGTTAGCTATGTAGATATTGGCCCCCTTACACTCACTGTCATTCTTCCTGGCATGGCTTACTTTGATGGTTTTATGGTCCATTTTCTGACCGTTCATCTCATGAATGGCACGCTCTGCATCCTCTGCATTTAAGTAATCCACAAAACCGAAACCGTAGCTGTAGTTAGTGGCCTTGTCGCGAACGATTTTGTAGGATTTGAGGGGCCCAATCTTCTCAAACATCTCCTTAAAGTCCTCATCGGACAGGGTTTGTGGGAGGTAGTTAACGATAAGATTGGTGCTGGGGTCTGACATGGTCCTCCTTCATTAGTCATGGTGGAAAAAAAAATAAATAATGAAAAAAAATTAAAAACAGGTTTCCTGGTAAATCAGAAAGAAAGAAAAACAAAGTATAAGTTAATATATAATGCACAAAGGAAATAAAACAAAAACAAAACGTAAAGAATTTATAACTGTTTCAGCTTCATAGATATTGACACTATCCCATTCAATGAAATTCGTAATCTTTACAGTGACCTTAAATTTTCATAAAATGGGAAAGATATGGTATTTACAATAGAAGAAGTCATTCTATCTGCTTTAAAGTCTTAAATATTACCAATAATTCAAAACACATGCAAAAACATATTTTTAATAGAGATTTTTTTAAAGAATTTAAATCAAAGCCATACCATTTTAATTATCATCAAGTGTTTATGCCACAAATTTTAAGTATTAAATTCAATAAAACTATTACATGTAAGATAGCTCTAAATGATTAACAGAATATACCTTTAAATATTCTAAAACTTGATGATCTACCCATTAAAATCATTATTAAACATTAAATGGGAGTAAAAATAAGATTGCTTTTTTGTTGATGTTGAAAAATCAACTGTGGATCAAGGCCACATTGTCCCACCTATGAATAACATGTATTAAGAATCAAATAATATTTTTCTGTCTTAATACTGACAACATGATTTTCAGCAAGAGTCTTAATGACCTTGATTTTATATGAACCTTTTACCATGAATCAAGGACAAGACTTACAGCCTGTTCAATCAGAGAAAACAATTATATGAAGTAAATACAGTAAAACAAGCTTATAATGAAATGACATGGACAGATGATTTTGCTTCATTTATAAACAATTTCTTATATCTGTTAGGTTTATTATATATCTTAAAGTGACATGGGGAATTAAAATCACTTTGTTGTACACATACACCTATTAGTATTATAGGCTTGTTTGCTGTAACTATGTTCTATATTCTCTTCTGTATGTATTCTACAATGCCTCATTAAAACTAGTTTATGGTATTTACCTCTCAGTCTGTAGGTTCTACTTTATCCAGAATTTCTAAAGCATCTAAATCTTCCTGTCTGCAAGAGGATTTAAAAAAAAAATAGTCAGGTTTCGACCAAATGCATCATTCAATTTTCTATCATGACTTTAATCTTACATTGATGTTAACAATATTTTTATAATAATGAGTTATTTCAGTTTGATACTAAACATTAAAATCTCCAATGACCAGTTTTAAAATTGACAGATGTGTTTCCATATATCTATAAAAAAATCTCTAACCTTGGACATGACTATAAAAGGAGGGAAAAAGAGGGCTTTCATATTTTCATAAGTGCATAACCTGTGACCTTTCCAAAATACCCTGAATTTAACCTTATTACCTTGAAAGTTTTATTCACCTTTCAAAAAATAATACTTTTGCACCAGAAAAGTGGGGATTTTATTATTCATATTATTATTATCTTTTTAATATTATTTATTTCAATACTTTTTTTTAATGTACACTGTACTCGTGACCTAGACTTCATGCTTGGTTTTAAAAAACTTATCTGAAGAAGTGAACTGTACCTCTCTGCTTGAGAAAATTCGGAGAGATAAAGCAGATCAGAGACGTATAATCTCTTATACGTCTCTGAGCAGATCAAGAGCTAGTCTACAGATCCAAGCGTTGTAAAAAAAACTTTGATTTTTTTTGTCGCTCACTTCAGATTTTATTTCTTGTATTTTATCCCCTATGCGAGTAGTTGTGGAGGAGATATTGCATCGATTCTGTGTGTATGTGTGTGTGTTTCAATTACAACTTGTGGGCAAGATTTAAAGAGAACTTTAGCACTCTCAATTCTCAGCCTCCACATTCTTATGTGGCATTGTAAAAGGACAAACCCTATTAATTTTCAAGTTAATCAGTGAGGTACATGTATTACTTGATTTTTGTCAAAAATGGACTACGACCACATCCAAAGATGATAATAAATTAGTGTTTTGATACATCATACATTTTATTACCTTATTCAAAACTTTTTACATTTGTGTATGAGTAATACTGGGTGATCTTGATTACTAGATGAATAGGTGATTGTATCTTGTTAACGCACTCTTGAAAAATTTTCTTTTGTGTGGAGACATTGCCATTACTTGTTCAGTTCCTCCCATGAGGGGGTGCTACACAAAGGCAGTGCTCTTAAATTGTTCCATTTTAAATTCCATCTATAAGTATGTTTATAGCGAGCGCAGCGAGCGTCGTGAAGCGACGCTCGCGAAGCGAGCTCAATAGACTAACGTGTAAGAACAGAGGAAATTCAGATTGAAATCTGTACATATGTCAGCCAAATTTCTCTGTGCAACATTCCCAGAATTCCTGCACTACCCAATGTCCTTTGCGCGAATATTGCCGAATAAATAAATAAATAATAACGTAAAGCATATATCAGACTTTCAGTTTGTAGAAATCTTTCAAAGAAACAAGAAATAACTCTGCAATGCTTTTCGACAAAAATTGCACTAGTTCTATAGTTTCAAACAGACGCTCGGCTGTCTCCGTAAGCTCCGACGAGCTTTGTGGCGTCGTATGACGTCACAGCTAGTCGCGAAATCTCGTGCGGCTTGACGTTCGAAGTGGCTGATCTCGATGGTACAACTGCGCTCGCCCAAACGGTCACATCGTAAAACATATTAAAGTAAATTTTGAAATCTAAATTTTGGCTTTTATTAATATTGAAGTACTGTACAGAAACAAACCAAAAAGCACATTCAATGGCATTCATTAACTGACAGATAGACGAACAGATGATTCTGGCATCAGTTGTGTTGCCAGGTAAATGATCCTATGTTAGTTTGTACCTTCCCTTGTAGGTTAACTGGTGCTCATGCAGCATGCCCAAATGTGGCATCATTGACATGACTTGAAAGTGAAGATGAATCATGAGGAGAACAAGTTGCCTTACAATATTTTCTAATACAATTACACGAAATAATAACTCAATCTACCTCTTTCCACAGTGTAAATCAACCTTATTAAATACTCTCTAGTAGTAGATCTTAATGGAATCACAGTTTTACTGAAAATATTTAAGGGTTCTTCGTCAGGTTAATTTATGTCTTGGTGAGTTGTACCATTACATATTCGTAAAAAAAATCCTCATTAATTTTTGTCAATACTGCGTTTCAATGTAGAAGATAATAAATTTATAATGCGTCAAATTTCATTTCATATTCAAGAACATAAAAATTAGGGTTAAATTCTAATGATAAATGTAAAGCTCTTTGGTCTGTAGTACAAGCTAACTTTATTCACTAACAGGTTTCTAGTTATTTTGACCCCATACCTAAGTTCTAAAAGGAGTAGGGTGTGTGGGTTTAGCAAAAACGCATGTATATTGTTAAATAGGGTCTCTGTGGACTCATTTTTATACATGCAAATTATAAAAAAGAGAATTTAAAGCTACTTTTGATAATTTTTCTTTAGATAAACGTGAAAAAGGATTTTCTCAATTAATAATGATTTTTATTGTATTTACAGCTTATATCGAAATATGGTACATAAATGATATTGATTTGCAAATTAAAGAAAAACTTCCTCTCTCTATATATAGAAAAAAATAAATATTCTGTATGTATTTTTTTATTGAAGTATATTGACTGAAGTATATATAATGGGGACGAAATCTCTGGCAACCGCTTACCAGGAGTGGAATGCATTTTGGATTTTGTCAAATTTGTGACCGAAAGAGCTAAATCAAGGGAAATTGGAAGAAAATACAAGATCAATTGGTTAGTTTTAGGGATTTTCATTTTCAGACCTACATATAAAATTAAGACATGAATTACAAAGGCAGCGGTTTGTAGTTCGTCACATTCTTGACCTGCACTAGCCTATAGGCTATAAATGATATTAGACCATGATGAGGAAATGAACACAGAGGAACGCCCTGACATCGGGGAGTAGGTGTTTTCAGTGGAATGCCGTGCTGTAGATTGTTTTCCCCCGAGTTTTATGTGTGAACAAAACCCTATCGGTCTGGGACATCACTCAAAGTCACAGTCATTCTCTGTTTACAATCAGGCATATATTTTGGCCCCCAAAATTTACTCAAATTTATGAAACTATGGTATATTGTTCTTTGATATTGCTTAATAAACATAAGTTTCTAACCATGCACATTTTTTGGTGCACTATATCACATTTTTATTAAATGCATGGAACTCAAGCTCTTTGGTCACACATTCATCCTATTTTATTTCTGATTATAGCTGCAGATCTGTAGCGTTATGGTTTTTAATATATTCGATCAGTGCTTACTATCTGTTCAAGATATATTACTCAATACTGTAGTCAGCGGCAGGTCACACAAATTGTTCCGATGAAAATAAATCCATCATGATAAGCAGATACAACATTATTGTTCATGATAAGAATAATTCTGTGTATGCATACATGTTAACTCTACCGATTTAGGCGGGAGTCTACCGCTTTTTCACTCCATCTCCCGCCTACCGATTTTATTTGTAAATCTACCGATTTTCTACAAAATCTTTGTCTAAAATATTTTTGGTTCGCTTGGGTATCCATTTTTGAAGCCACTCGTCATAAAATCTCGTAAGATAACGCGTGATTTGACCCGGAAGCATACAAACGCTTTTCTTGTACCGATGTGTACATAGATTTCAAGCACGTATTTGACAACGATCGACTATAGCACAAAACTCAGTGATTACATTGGTTACGATACATTTTGTCGACATTACTGCCACGAAAAAGAAGATACAGCATTTTAAAAGTGGATGAAAACGTTTGACATCCTCTATAAAAGCACAGAAGCTCACAGTTTTATCAATAAAGTCAATAGAAATCACTTGATTGACCAAGTAGGGCTGCCACGAATCAGAAAATTTTCGAATCGATTCGGTTCAAACAAAAACCTCGATTTTCGAATAATTTCGGTTTGATTATAAGAAATAGATTTTTTTTAATTTTTTGTATAAAATCTGTAATCTTTGATCATTATAATCACAAGACATTCTTTAATAAATAATGATTCATACTTTTATGATGTTTTTTAAGATAAAATGGAATGTAAAGCCAAGAAAACAAAGAAAATGTATAATATTCTAATTACAAAGTATGAACAAAGAATCAAATGTTGGAAATCCAAATTAATAAATATACTGGTCATTGGTTATAAAAGATGAAACATGCCCGAAACATGCGAACAAATCTTTCAAACAAAACCAATGATTTCATATTAACTATATGCTAAACATAAAAGTATTGGTGATTTGCTTACAAAGGCTGTTTGGCCACAATAGAAACGGTAAGATCCCTGCTGTGATTTTAAATTTTGATTCACCAATACGATATCAAACCACTTATCCACATAACTGTCATGACAAGAATGTCAATAATTATTTCACATTCAAAACGATCTCATTATTAAAAAGAAATAATTAAGGAAATTCGCAGCACTGTGTCGGTTCTTCTAAATTTAGAATTACGTGGCTGATGGGTGTTGCCTTTTAGTAAGGCTATTTATTCTCTGTGCCATCGTTCTGTCGAAAATGGAACTTAGAAGTGTTCCCTCGTCGACTTCTTCGCGGCCATTTTCATGTTTTTGTTTACATTAACATGATTTGCCATCATTTCTTCCGATTAACCAATCAGAATGCGCGTAACAACAGCAAATTTTAGAATGAAAAATCGAATCGAAATCCCGGAAAAACGTACCGAATCGAACCGAAAGATTGTGAATCGCGGTTAACCGATATTTCGGTTAATCGTGGCAGCCCTATGACCAAGCCATGAGGCACATCTCTAATTTCGTTTTCGATCATCGCGGGAAATCCGATTTATTTAACGAAAGATAGGAACAAATTTTAGATCTTGATTAAACTATGTAATCATTTGTTGTGTTTGATAAATGAATAAACATTCAGAATTATTGCTTTTAGGCTATACAATGTATCAGCAAAGATCACTCTTCAGAAGGCTAAGTTAAGCAGCCAATCAAAGCAAAATGATGAGCATGAAAAATATTTGAATTTGTATAACTTATAAATATCAAACTTAAGGTGTTTCTGTCTACTTCTTTGCAGTTGATATTTAACATTGATTCTTGTAGTTTCATTGAAGACCAAAATGAATATTACATGCAATATATCTTCATAAATCCAAGCGTAAAACAACGCGCGCGCAATGCTACCGCTTTTGAGGTCTGAATCTCCCTATTTTTCATCACAACAGGTTAACATGTATGGTGTATGTCATACGTAACAGAAACCAAAATTAACATACTTTTTTTTCTCTCCAATCACTTTCCCCCCGAAATGCAAATAAAAAATATTAATATTCCTACGCTCCTTCCCTCCTCCCTCCTAAGCTTTTCTTTTTTAACATGTTTGATAACAGAGAATATCTAGGTCATTCTTCGATTGGTATCTTTTCACCGATGAATTGATTATACTATACATAATCAGCAATTGTATTAAGTTCATGTTAATTGTTCGTTAATTATCATATAGTTTCCTCCTAGAGAAAAAAATTAATCATTCTGTGTGTATTATTAAATGACGGAATTTTCAATCTCTGGCCGGATTCTGCTCGTGTGTAGACTGTGTAATGCAGGGAGCGTAGTTATAAAATGTGTTGCAATACCCGAACCAGGTTGGAGATTTCTAAACTGAGAACCGGGTTCATGTTGAAGTTCAGCATATTATTTTATATAGAATTTGAATTATATAACTAATTTCCGTGACGAATACATTAGTATATTTCAGTAATTTAAAAAAAAAAAAGGTTTTCAGTTTAGAATTTCCCGGCCCGGCCCTGACCCATTTTAAACACACTTTGATGCAGATGCAAATGTTAGAACAAAGTATACTGAGTAGTTCAGCAGCGATTGTGTAATTTTTATTAATCAGAATTCGTATTCATATGATCTAATTAAGAAAACAAGTTTTGTCTGCCACCGTGACTTCTGTGCAAAACAAAAACGTGTGTCTCCGAGGTCGCTAGATGCGCTTGACTACTCAATCGCACGTGTGTAGACCAAGGCTAACTGGTCTTGCGTACACAGGTATGTGTTCTGTTTGTGGTGACCGTAATGCTATGGACTCACGAAATTTTCACCAGTTCCATAACAAGACAGAGCAGTTTATACTGTTAAACATATTAAATCTAAAAGTCGAATATCTTTGGATATGGGGTAACCCATATCTAATCTTGTATATATTTGTCTTTGACCATAACCCTACAGATTCCATAATGCAAAAAAGGTGCAATTTACGGCGCAATATTTTTTGCGCACTTTTTGGGAGAATTTCTCCACTTTCTAGCATTGGTCAATCAACTACCTTTTACTCCCTGATTCTAGACACATTCTGAAGCCAATATATATACCATTATTTTATCCAACTCCCAACCATTTATAGTTGTCTCTACAGTCTACAGGCAATAGATTCGCTTGAAGTGAATTTTCAGCAATCTAACAAATGATTTTAATCAAGCAAGTTTATCACTTGTTGTTTCGACTATAAAGGGTTAAGAGATTAATAAAATATACAGATTAGTTAAATAATGTGCCTAGGATTAGGGAGTGAAAGATAGTTAATTGACCGATGCTGGAAAGTGGAGAAATTCTCCCCAAAAGTGCGCAAAAAATATTGTGTCGTAAATTGCACCTTTTTTGCATTATGGGATCTGTAGTGTTATGGTCAAAGAAAAATATATAAAACCATAACGCTACAGATCTGCAACTAATTTCTGACCACCAGCACTGACTAGTGAGCAAAAGCTATCCATAGAGTTTTGAGGCAATCTGAGCAAAATTAAGTATAAAATAATTTTTTGGAAGATTGTCTTTAAGACCTTTTGCAGTTTTGCTGGTAGCTCTGAATTTCTTTCAGTATTAGCTGTTTATATATATATATGTAAAGTGTATATCTATATTTATGCCCCCATTTTTTTGACAACGCTCTAATCTATCATATAAATGGATTTTTGAAAAAAATTCAGAGGAGTTTGCTTATTTAATATAAAAATAATATGTGAAGAAATTAAGCCTAGTTGCAATGTATATATAAATTTTAATCAGTATTTGCAAATTCATTAAAAAACAGATAAAATGCAGGTTGCAAAAGCACATCAGATAGTTCTGTGTCTTGAAGAATTTCTTGCGGGTTGTATTTTCCAATGACCATAGAAAAAGAAAACTCCTTTCCTAGTCTGAATTGTATTGTAATGTATATTGCCATTAAGTTTTTTTTGTATCCTTTAACTAACATTTGATATTCTCTCTGCATTTTTTTTTTATATAGGCTGTTTTATGAGACTTTGAGGAATCAGTTTTTTTTTCATCTTGCATTTTTTTCCGATCAGCGGACAGGTAACTTTTTTTTTACACATAGCCAGTTATTTGAAATCTGACAAGAAACTAGAGGTGCTGTAAATCACACCATGTTCATAAGAATATTGATTATTATATTTAAGCAGAGTACGCAGTTACTCTTGAATAATACTGTGTTGTAGTTCTGATAGCCTATAAGGTTTAAAACTTGTGATGCTAAAAAACCTTGTCCAGCAAATAAAAACGAAGTAGTATTGTTTCTCGAAAATTAAAAAGATGTGATTTACAGTACATCAAGAATTTTTTTTTGAAAAGTAACTGAAATTGTCGTGTTTTCAAAAAAGCATTTTGGAAAATCTAAATATAATATAACTTTTTTTTTTTACTTTTTTTTTTTGTGGCTGACATTTGGAAATCCAGACTCTGACAGAATGGAAGAAGAGCAAACAAACCTGATCATAAATTACCTTCCTCAATCAATGCAGGATGAGGAATTTAAGACCTTGTTTGAAAGCATTGGGCCAATCAAATCCTCTAAAATTGTAAGAGATAAGAATACAGGGTATAGTTATGGCTTTGGCTTTGTTGATTATCACAGCCCAAAAGATGCAGCAACTGCCATCAGCCAATTAAATGGATACCGTGTTGAACACAAGGTTTTAAAAGTGGCATATTCTCGCAGAAATGAGGAGGATTCCAAGGGAACCAAGTTGTACCTGCAGAAATTGCCTCTTCATTACACGGAGGAAGAAGTCACAAATTATTTGTCTTCATATGGAAATATTGTTCAAGTTCGAGTTGTTACAGATCGTGCAACAGGCCAGTCCAAGGGGATAGGGTTCATTTTGTACTCAAAACGATCAGAAGCAGAGGCAGCCATTGCTGATCTGGATAACAAAGTGCCCCCTGGTGGAACTCAGCCTCTGAGAATCAAGTTTGCTGACGACAATGCCAAAAAAGTTAAACCTCCTCCTCAGTATGACTATTACTCACAGCCTCCATATCCAGTACATGGGGGATATGGGGAGGGGATGGAAGGGTCTCGGGGGCCTATGAGAAACCCAGGGAGTCGGTTCAGGTTTAACCCCATGGGAAACAGTAGTAGTTACAGTGGGGCATATGGAGGGGCAAGCAGTGGGTATGGTGCCGACTATTATAGTCCTCCCTCCCAAGGCAGCGGGGGCTATGTGTTGTTTGTCTATAATATTGGTCCAGAGGCTGATGAGAAGACCCTGTGGCGAATGTTTTCTCCTCTTGGAACCGTTACCAAAGTCAATGTTATAATGGACCATCAGAAAAGTCAGTCTAAAGGTTATGGTTTTGTTACCATGCCAAATTATGAGGAGGCTGAATATGCAATCCTTAACATGAATGGTTACTGCTACAATGGAAGAGAATTGTCGGTGTCATTTAAAACCTAGATTGTATATTGAACTGTCTTAGAATTTAACTACTCTCATTATTTTTTCATTGATCATTCATTTTGTTGTATTTGTCAAAAGATTTTACATGTGCATTAGTATTTTTTGTAATTTTTTCAGTACATGCTGTATTTTTCCTGATAAACATTTTGATTTGATAGTGAAAGTTTTGATTTACTTTTTTGTAGCTTTTGGTTTCCTAGTCGTCAGAAAGAAGTGGTTTTGTATAAAGGAAAAGGATTCATACTGGTAAGCACAGGCTATATTTGTCAAAAGAAAGTGATTTGATATAGAATATAGAGATTTATACAGGTAGAAACTTGATAAAATGTTTTATTCATCTTCTAACCCATGTATATCTATAACCAATTCAATTAGCTATTGTCAGTTGGCTTTACTCACAATGAAACCATTTCCATCATTAATGATTATGTCTTCCTTCAAAGAAGTGAGGGCATATTGCTTTGCTTCTGTCTGTCTGTAGGTCAGTCTGCAAGTCAGTTTCTTTGCATAGGTTGCACATAAACAAAAAATCTAGGTCAACTTCTGTTTTGGGTACGATCAAACAATTTTTTTCAATTTCCAATGTATGTTCAAAAGGGGGGTGGGGGGGGTGTTGTTGTTGTTGTGAGTGTTTCACAAACATCTAGTTTTAATTGAAAGAAAATGAAAATGAGAATCTTTGAATAAATGTACATGTATTAGTTTCAAGGATTTTATGGACAACTTTTGTGACTGTTTAATAAATTACACATATTCTGTGGGGAAAAATTCTTGTATTCTTTTTCTTAAAGTTGATTTATTAATTTTTATTAGCTTAAATCATTATTTAATTAGATTTCTAAAACTATTTTGAAATTTTTAAACTAAAATCAATGCTAATTGCACTACTTAAATTTAGTTTACCTGGCTCAGAGCAAAAAGTGAGGGTATGCCATCACTTTTTGACATAGAATTTTAGCTCAATCTGGTAAACTTTTCTGCTCAAAGCGTGTCTGTTGTCCATCAGTTGTTTATCTTCTACTAATTTTTTTTTTTATACCTTTAACATTTGTTCCTATACAAATCTTATCTATAAGAAGAAAAAAAAAGTGTAACATTTCTAATGTTTTGCTGAGGGGGCATAAAAAAAATTGATGTTGGACCGCTGAGTGAGTTGTTGGACCGATTGATGAGATGTTGGGCAGCTTACGTCACAGAATAAGCGACGCTTAATCTCATTTTCATTTGTTGGTGTTCAAAAGTGACGAACCTGAGGTCCAATCATGGAAGACAGTACAAAATACATTTAAAAAAAACATAAAATGAAAGGTATAACAAAACATATATTGACTATGTTCTCAGGCAAAATGTGTTTTGTCCAACCAAATTGTCTGCCTACAGCCTAACGGTTCTAGGGTCCGACAAAATGCATGATGCCCTCAAACTCAGTCAATAAATGTATATTAATATCGGATCGATTGATTGGGGGCACACATTGTTTTTGTCCAGTGTCTGTTTGTTTGTCTGCACACTTTAACCTTCGCCATAACTTTTGAACCATGAAAGATAGAGACTTCATATTTGGTATGCGTGCTCCACTAAAGAAGCTTTTTCAAATGACACCAAGTTCAATGACCTTGACTGTGACCTATTTGCTAAAAATAGCCTTTTGGAACCTCCATAACTTTAGAACCATAGGAGACAGAGGCTTCATATTTGGTATGCATACTCCACTCATTAAGCTCTTTCAAATGACCTCAAGGTCAATAACCTTGTGACCTTGACTGTGACCTACATGCTAAAAATAGATTTTTTGAACTTTGTTGCCGCCGGACGTGTAGTGTTTCACAAACACATCTTGATTACTTCTTGACCAGAAAAGCATTGGACCACAACACATCCTTGGGTAAAGGGGATTCAGTTTTATCCCAAGGAAGAACCATGTCTCCTTTAAAGGGAATGTGATTTTAAAAAATGGACAAAATGTGGTGGGGTCATTAAAAAGTGTTTTATAATATTTTCAAAATTCACTGGACCAGAAAAACAGTAAAAGAGTAAAGTTTTATTTGAAAACTTGAACCCTTTAGGACTAAGACAGATGTATATAGAAAATTACCTCTTTTCAAGAATATGTTAGATAAAATTGTACCAAAACTAGACACCAGCCAAAGTACAGAAATATAAATGTAAACGCATCATGGTGTGTTCTCCGTATTTAAAATTGATCACATCCTGCGATGGGCTGGGACTACAATAGGGAAATTTTGAGATATATGATAGCCTTTCATGTAAATTGTATCATGTATATATTGTCATTTGTTTTGTAGTTCTTTCTGATGGCTGGGAACAGATTGATTGTACCCCTCAACATTCAGTGGAGAACTAGTGTTTTGTTTTTGATACAGTTGTTAATATTTTCTCTTTATTAAGTATATCTGGTTTTTAGCTCACCTGAGCCGAAGGCTCAAGTGAGCTTTTCTGATCACATTTTGTCCGTCGTCCGTCCGTCTGTCCGTCCGTCCGTCCGTCTGTAAACTTTTCACATTTTCGACTTCTTCTCAAGAACCAATGGGCCAATTTTAACCAAACTTGGTACAAAGCATCCTTGGGTGAAGGGGAATTTAAATTGTTAAAATGAAGGGCCAAGTCCCCTTACAAGGGGAGATAATCAAAAAAAGACAAAAATAGGGTGAGGTCACTAAAAAATCTTCTTCTCAAGAACCACTGGGCCAGGAAAGCTGAAACTTATGTGGAAGCATCCTTAAGTAGTGTAGATTTTAAATTGTTAAATCATGACCCCCGGGGGTAGGGCGGGGCCACAATAGGGAATCCAAGTTTTACATAGAAATATATAGAACAAATCTTTAAAAATCTTCTTCTCAAGAACCACTGGGCCAGGAAAGCTGAAACTTATGTGGAAGCATCCTTGGGTAGTGTAGATTCTAAAGTTTTTAAATAAAAAAGGGAAGGGGGTTGTTGGGCATGATTGGTATAGCAAGAGGGGGAATCTGGTAAAGATCTGCATCACCCAAGTTACTCAGGTGAGCGATGTGGCCCATGGGCCTCTTGTTATATGATCTAGGGTTGAGATTGTTAGGTTGTGTAATGCAGGGTTTGACACACTGCAAAATTTTCTTCAGACATACTGTAGATCACTTAATTTTCGCGTCACCTTATTTTCATGAGATAGTCATTGACTCTTAATAAGCGAGACAAAATTTTCGCGAATTGTGGTTATTGCTTTATATAATCTTAAGGAATACTATTATACGCGAGAACTTATTTTTCGCGAGCACACTGTCTCGCGTAATTACGCGAAAATAAAGTTCTCGGGAATAAAAATTGATTTACAGTATTTGAATCTGTTTAGATAGAACTGCAAAAACAAATGAGCCTAAAGTTGTCACTTTTTGAAAGTAATACCTGAATATTCACAACAGCAAAAATTAAATAATATTTTAACTTATTTAAAATTCCTTATTTAAGGTGAGTGATTGAAAAAAAAAAAAGATTTTTAAAAACTGTTCTTTTACACCTCCTTAATACCCCTATTTGAAAGTTTTTTTTTGTTGTTATTTCTTTTGGTCAATTATTTTGGGTTCTCATATAAACTGGACATTTAATAATACAATATCCTTAAAAATTTCATTGACAGTACAATTTAAAATAATATCTCTACCTCCCAGTCCAGAAGCATTTATACATGACAGAGGCTTTCTTATTGTGGTGTGTCAGGCTCTGCAGGATTTTTTTTTCTCGAGTTCAAAAACATTTCTTTTCCATTTCAAAGTTTTAAATCACATTATCCTTGATGAAAAAATGCAAACTTGAAGGTTTATAAAACCATTTAAGACTGAGTAGAATTTGCCAAAATGACATTGCATGATTATGCATAAGTTCTTGTTTTAGTATTTTGTACACTTTAACAGTTATGGCTGCACTTGAAGCTGTATTGATGTACATGTACAAGAAAATAAAGTTGAAAGCATTTGTTCAGAAGTCTTTTTTTTATATGGAAGGGTTATGGATGGTTACTGAAAGTAGACAGGTAGATATAGCTATGAAACTCAAAACTGAAATTGAGCTAAACATTAATTTTAGAAAAGTGAGGTCAAGGTCAATGGAAAGGTCAAGGTAAAAAAAAATGCTAAGGCACTTTAGCAGTTCTTATCAATATGTATCAACTAATGAAATTTGATAAAAATATCTTGAATCATTTCATTGAAAATGGGGTTTGACCTGAACTAAACAAAAGGTGCTATGGAAGGATGAAAGAAAGACATAAAAAACTTTGTATGCCTTATATTCATGGTGGGACATAAAATGATGCTAGATCATTGAGTTCCACATTGACAATATCTGTAGACTCTAGAGTTAAGATCTTGTGTAATGGTTTAGGCTGTGGATATTGGCCTGGATAGCTCAGTTGGTAGAGCACCTGACAAGAGATACAGGGGTCCCGGGTTCAATTCCCGGTCCAGCCATACATTTTCTTCCTTCCTGTTACAGTTTTGGTGCCATTTACCTCCCCTGGAATTGCAGGCGACAGTCCTGCCAGGGGCTAACAAGAGTTTGGGTCGTGTCTTCGAGGGGGAAGACCATTTAAGGAGGGAGGAATGTAATGGTTTGGACCGTAGATATTGGCCTGGATAGCTCAGTTGGTAGAGCACCTGACTAGAGATACAGGGGTCCCGTGTTCGATTCCTGGTCCAGCCATACATTTTCTCCTTTCCTGTTACACTTGCAACAATCTTGAAATTTCGATGAACACTAACCATCCTTATCTCTTAACCAACCTATTTTTAAAATAATCTACTGAAGAAGAATTTATTCAAAGAACTCTATTTGAAAAAAAAACACGAGTACTTTATATAGACAGGACCCCCACCCCCCGATATTCAATGCCTGGGTTTGTTGGACATTTTTTTCAAAAATTAAATTTATTAGACTTATTCATCACATGTACCAAAGCAAAAAATCGTAAGAACCCCAAAATAATCGTTCCTCAAAAAATACCCCACTATACTTGATCATTGTCTCAACCCACGGTACGGAGTCCGCTTATAACTGTGGAGGAGGATCGTACATTTTACTAAGCTGTAGTTTGCGACGATTATACATTATTTTGGGTTTTTCACGTTTTTTTTTTCATGGTACACGTAGTGTATAGGTGTATTAAATATAATTTGTGAGAAAAAATGTCCAACAAACCCCGGGGTTGAGTATCGGGGGGGGGGGGGGGGTCTACAATTACCTGTGAAGAAAACTGTTTCCTTCCATACTAGATACTGAGTTCTGTCCTATACTGTATATATGTAAAATTATCAGAGTATGAAACCCGTTAGGGTTGAAAATTGTCTGATAATTTTACATATAGAATTTTATATTACCTATCCTGGTATTTGCACAATACAAGTACTGTTTTTCAAGCTTAAGTACTTATAGTTTACAACTGAAACCAAATAAGACTAAGGACTTGATGAAAAATACAGGGCCTTCTACATCTGTTTCATATTAATGTTGATAATGAAAGGATGTTGGGGGTCGTCACAGGCCAGATTAATGTAGTCTTTGAAAACCATATTTTCCAAGAATCTTGAAATGTTAATGGGCACAAACTGTGCTCCTTCATTAGCTGACCTGTATTTATCTCGTATAAAGAATTTATTCAATAAATTCTACCCGAGAGGAAGAAATACTTGCTGCTAAGTCAATGAGACAGGTTGTGCCAAAACTAAAGTATAAACCTAACTAGAGAAAATGTTTTTAAACTTAATGGCAATGAATTTAAAAACAGTGCTTCTTATGTTTGCAATGCTGTCTGTTGATTTTACAATTGAGCTTTTTGATTTTATTCCAAGCTGTTTGTTTTCCATTTTACATGTAGTTTGTTTGCGAAAAATAATTGTTCGCTAGTAAAAGACTTAGATAACAAACTTATACCTAAACTTAACCAGACTGAAGCTAGCAGCCAATAACAGCAGCCACTAAGCCCGTTGAAGCTAGCAGCCAATAAGGAAATTCATCAAAGAACTGAGAGTACAGGCAGTACTGTTTTTAATACTTTATTCTATATAATTAAGGGTTAATGATTGGATAATTAATGCGAAAATTAATTAAATAATAAATCAGACACTCGGAGGCAGTAAGGCTCACCTGAAGAAGAAATATTCTTTTTTAAAATTGAATAAATTAGAAAATAAAATACCCAATCATCTTAGTCCACTTGGACAAACAAGCACTAGGAAATGGTAAACTACTTCAAGAAGAATACCTTTTCAACTCTTTCAGGGACCTCAAGAATATGACAGGGCCAATAAGCTAACCCGAAAATTGGTTACATTAACGATTGTAAACTGAAATATTGCACACGTGTAAACTACGTTGAAGTATGTTTCGAAAATTATTACCCGGGCTACTTTATGGGTCTATAAGACTATTATTAATCGTTATCAGTAATAAGTGGTGGTGGTGCCACCAAATGGTTCCTAGAGCATTTTTGATATTACAGTCAGGTATTATACCCATGATTTATATCGTAACTAGGGCTAGGTAGAGTGCGTGGGGCATTTTTTAAGCAATCAATTATCATAAATAATTAGTCACTTGAACAATCTATAACTGGGGATGGATTAAGGGCCTTAGGAAGTATCCTTTGTCAACCTTTCAAAGGGTCCTAGGGGCTGGAAAGGGTCAATAGCTAGGCTAACCTGAACGTTGGCTTTCACATTATATCCATAAAAGCCATTAGTGAACATATATTCCTTGAAGTGTTCACCAAATGATTACCGGGGCAAAGAGAGGGCTCCTAGGGCTATCATTTCCCACTTTCAAAATGGGGCTGTAGTGGCACCACCAAGTGGTGCCAAGTGCGTGGGGCATATTTCAAGTATTCATTTGTCCTCCATTTCTGGGAACCTGAACCATCTCTCACTGGGGCTGGGTTGAGGGTCTTAGGGAGTATCCCCTGTCAAGGTTTCAAAGGGTCCCAGGGGCTGGAAAGGGCCAGTTAGCTAACCTGAACTTTGATGTTTTTCATCATTGAATATTATGAAACTGGAAAAGGGCAGCTATTATACGCCTTTTCTTTAAAGTATTCACCAAATGATTACCGGGACAATGTAGAGGACTCCTAGGGCTATCAGTTCCCACTTTCAAAATGGGACTGTAGTGGCACCACGAAGTTGTGCCAAGTGCGTGGTGCATATTTCAAGTATTCATTTGTCCTCCATTTCTGGGAACTTGAACCATCTCTCACTTGGGATGGGTTGAGGGTCTTAGGGAATATCCCCTGTCAAGGTTTCAGAGGGTCCCAGGGCTGGAAAGGGCCAGTTAGCTAACCTGAACTTTGATGTTTTTCATCATTGAATATTATGAAACTGGAAAAGGGTAGCTATTATACGGCTTATCTTTGAAGTGTTCACCAAATGATTACCGGGGCAAGGTAGAGGACTCCTAGGGCTATCATTTCCCTCTTTAAAAATGGGGCTGTAGTGGCACCACCAAGTGGCGCCAAGTGCGTGGGGCATATTTCAGTATTCATTTGTCCTCCATTTCTGGGAACCTGAACCATCGCTCAATTGGGATGGGTTGAGGGTCTTAGGGAGTATCCCCTGTCAAGGTTTCAAAGGATCCCAGGGGCTGGAAAGGGCCAGTTAGCTAACCTAAACTTTGATGTTTTTTCATCATTGAATATTATGAAACTGGAAAAGGGTAGCTATTATACGGCTTATCTTTGAAGTGTTCACCAAATGATTACCGGGGCAAGGTAGAGGGCTCCTAGGGCTATCATTTCCCTCTTTAAAAATGGGGCTGTAGTGGCACCACCAAGTGGCGCCAAGTGCGTGGGGCATATTTCAAGTATTCATTTGTCCTCCATTTCTGGGAACCTGAACCATCTCTCATTGGGGATGGGTTGAGGGTCTTAGGGAGTATCCCCTGTCAAGGTTTCAAAAGGTCCCAGGGGCTGGAAAGGGCCAGTGAGCTAACCTGAACTTTGATTTTTTTTATGATGGTATATTGTGAAAGGGGAAAAGGTCAGCTATTATACGCCTTTTCTTTGAAGTCTTCACGGCAGTTTTATTGTATCCTAGGATTTTAATAATTGACTTGATTTGTTCAAAGCTTAAACCGATCCCAATAATTTGTTTTTACAGAAAATCTGCCATTTTATTATACACCAATCATGTTTCTTAAAAGTATTAGGTACGGATTACTGTCTTGTTCGGGACTCCTTTCAAGCAAAGAGTTGTGAGTTTATTCCGAATCTATTCGGCGCGCATATTATTTCTGTCCTTTCTGTCTGTTTGTTTATCTGTTTGTCTGTCTGTCGTCAACAAAGCCATCGCAATAACTTTTGAACTGTGAGAGATAGAGACTTTATATTTGGTATGCTTACTCGACTAACGGGGAACCTGAATCATCTCTCACTGGGGACGGGTCGAGGGTCTTAGGGAGTTTCCCCTATCATGGTTTCAAAGGGTCCCAGGGGCTGGAAAGGGCCAGTTAGCTAACCTGAAATTTGATGTTTTTCATCATTGTATGTTATGAAACTGGAAAAGGGCAGCTATTATACGCCTTATCTTTGAAGTGTTTAGCAAATGATTACCGGGGCAAGGTAGAGGGATCCTAGGGCTATCACTTATCACATTCAAAATGGGGCTGTAGTGGCACCACCAAGTGGTGCCAAGTGCGTGGGGGCATATTTCAAGTATTCATTTGTCCTCCATTTCTGGGAACCTGAACCATCTCACACTGGGTATGGGTTAAGGGTCTTAGGGAGTATCCCCTGTCAAGGTTTCAAAGGGTCCCAGGGGCTGGAAAGGGTCGGTTAGCTAACTTGAACTTTGATTTCTTTTATGATGGTATATTGTGAATGGGAAAAAGGTCAGCTATTATACGCCTTATCTTTGAAGTCTTCATGGCAGTTTTATTGTATCCTAGGCTTTTGATAATTGACTTGATTTGTTCAAAGCTTAAACCGATCCCAATCATTTGTTTTTACAGAAAATCTGCCATTTTATTATACATCAATCGTGTTTCTTAAAACTATTAAGTACGTATTACTGTCTTGTTCAACCAGGAAGTTTGGACTCCTTTCAAGCAAAGAGTTGTGAGTTTATTCCGAATTTATTCGGCGCGCATATTATTTCTGTCCTTTCTGTCTGTTTGTTTATCTGTTTGTCTGTCTGTCGTCAACTTAAACCTTCGCAATAACTTTTGAACCCTGAGAGATAGAGACTTTATATTTGGTATGCTTACTCGACTAATTAAGCACTTTCGACTGAAACCAAGGTAATGACCTTTGGCCTTGACTGTGACCTATATGCTAAAAATAGTTTTTTTTCCTGAATTTTCGCCATAATTTTTAAACCATAGGATATAGAGACTTTATATTTGGAATGCGCAATCCACTAATTAAGTGCTTTCAAATGACACAAAGGACAATGATAGTGTGACCTTGACTGTGACCTATTAGCTAAAATTTGCTTTTTAGAACTTTGTTGCCGCTGGGCGCATAGTGTTTCACAAATACATCGTGTTTTTAAAATTTTTTTCTTGAACCCAAATGACACGAAAGCACTTTAAAAGGTCTAAAGGCCCTAGGAACAATAAGATTACCAGTATTCTTTTTTTTATGAATAAGAATTTTTTCGCTTCAATGGAATATTTTGCTTATGTATAGATATTATATATTGTGACCTATACGCTAAAAATATATTTTTTAACTTTGTTGCCGCCGGGCGCATATTGTTTCTCAAACACATCTTGTTTTCACTTAAATGGAAAAAAATTGCATATGTATGCATATTATATTATATAATATCGTTTAGAAGTTCACATCATAAGTTTAACGTTTGAAAATTTTCGATGACAAAAGTATGAGACCCTCACAGAATCTTTATTACATATTGCCATTTTGCACCTCTTATTATGCCCCTGTAACGAAGTTTTGGGGGTATATAGTTTTTGTCGTTTTAGTCCTTCTGTCTGCCTGTCTCTGTGTGTGTGATTGTCAGCAAAAACATTAACCTCATTATGAAACTGGAAAAGGTCAGCTATTATACGCCTTATCTTTGAAGTCTTCACGGCAGTTTTACTGTATCCTAGGCTTTTAATAATTGACTTGATTTGTTCAAAGCTTAAACCGATCTTAATAATTTGTTTTTACAGAAAATCTGCCATTTTATTATACACCAATCATGTTTCTTAAAACTATTAGGTACGGATTACTGTCTTGTTCAACCAGGAAGTTGGGACTCCTTTCAAGCAAGGAGTTGTGAGTTTATTCCGAATATATTCGGAGCGCATATTATTTCTGTCCTTTCTGTCTGTTTGTTTATCTGTTTGTCTGTCTGTCGTCAACTTAAACCATCGCAATAACTTTTGAACCGTAAGAGATAGAGACTTTATATTTGGTATGTTTACTCGACTAATTAAGCACTTTCAATTGACACCAAGGTCAATGACCTTTAACCTTGACTGTGACCTATATGCTATAAATAGTCTTTTCCTGAATTTTCGCCATAATTTTTAAACCATAGAATATAGAGACTTTATATTTGGTATGCGCTATCCATTAATTCGGTGCTTTCAAATGACACAAAGGACAATAATCGTGTGACCTTGACTGTGACCTATTAGCTAAAATTTGCCTTTTAGAGCTTTGTTGCCGCTGGGCGCATAGTGTTTCATAAACACATCGTGTTTTTTTTTTAATTTTTTCGTCAACCCAAATGACACGAAAGCACTTTAAAAGGTCTAAAGCCCTAGGAACAATAAGATTACCAGTACTCTCTTTTTTAATGAATAAGAATTTTTTAGCTTCAATGGAATATTTGGCTTATGTATAAATATTATATATTGTGACCTATACGTTAAAAACATATGTTTTAACTCTGTTGCCGCCGGGCGCATATTGTTTCACAAACATATCTTGTTTTCACTTAAATGGAAAAAAATTGCATATGTATACATATTATATTATATAATATTGTTTAGAAGTTCACATCATAATTCTAACGTTTGAAAATTTTCGATGTTAAAAGTAGGAGACCCTCACAGAATCTTTATTACATATTGCCATTTTGCACCTCTTATCATGCCCCCGTAAACGAAGTTTTGGGGGTTTACAGTTTTTGTCGTTTAAGTCCGTCTGTCTGCCTGTCTCTGTGTGTGTGTGATTGTCAGCAAAAACATTAACCTTGTCCTTAACTTTTGATTGAATGGAGCTATGACTTTCATATTTCACTTGTGTACTCCTTGTGATAAAACTTTTCTTTATGTACCACCAAATTTGACATTTTCACCTTGACCTTGTAGTTTGACCCACTTTACACAAAAAATTCTAAACTTTTACTTTGAAAATATCTTTTAAACAGTAGATACAAGGATAATTATATTTCACAGATGTATTCTTTGTTGAAATACCTTTCATTTGAAAATAGCAACATTGACCTTTTGATCTTGACCTCAGAGTCATTGATCTTGGTGTCATTTGAAAGAACTTGATAAGTGAAGTATTCATACCAAATATGAAGTTTCTATCTCTCATGGATCCAAACAAGCTATATTTGGCATATAGGATAAGTCAAGTTCATAAGATCATTGTCCTTCGTGTCATGTGAAAGGGCTTCATAATGTGAAGTATACATGTCAACTATTAAGTCTCTATCTTTCTTCGTTCAAAAGTTATGGCGAAAGTTAAAATTTGCTGACAAAAAAGCTATATTTATTGTATACACTGCAGGTCACAGTCAAGGACACAAGGTCAAAAGGTCATTGTCCATGTGGTCATTTAAAAAAACTTAATCAGTGGTGTATGCATACCAAACATATAGTCTCAACCATTCATGGTTCAAAAATTATGGCGAAGGTTAAAGTTTGCAGACAGACAGACAGACAGACAGACAGGACAAAAACAATATACGCATTGGATCTTTCGGTGCATACCGGGCGCATAAAAAACTTTAATCTTGGCCATAACTTTTGAACATGAAGGGCTGGTGATGTCATACTTCACTTATATAATCCTTGTGAAAAGACTCGTCAGTGGATACCATGACCTTGGAGTTTGACCTACTTTTAAAAAGTAAACCTTCACCATTTCTTTTAAAGGGTTAGACCTAGTGCTTTCATACTTTGCATATTTAATCCTTGTGACAAGACCTTTGATTTGATAGCAAGACCTTCGACTTTGGAGTTTGACCTACTTTTTAAAATTTTTAACCTTCTCTATAACATCTGAACTGTTAGGACTAGGGTTTCCATACTTTACATATGTATTTTTTGTGGCAAGACCTTTCATTGGATATCAATGATCTTGACCTTGAGGATTTACCTACTAATGAAAAACTTTAACTTTAAACTTTCATATTTCACAATTGTATTTTTAGTGAGAATATCCTGCTTTTGGTACCAATATATTAAATTTGCATTTAAGAAAAGTTTAATCTTTGCTATGTTGCCATACGTGGGCATCAGAGTTTCACAAACACATCTTGTTTTACTTTGTGATCCAACACATATTTAGGTTTCCTATAGCAAAGCATTGACATTGCCATTAAATTCACACTTACTGTTCCAAAGTTATAGCCAAGGTTAAAATTATTTCAAAAGTGCAGAAATATCCGAGATCAAAAGGTCAATGTTGTTGGTATCAAATGAAAGATCTTTCCACAAAGAATACATCTGTGAAGTATAATGTCCTGGTATTTACTGTTCAAAAGATAGAGTCAAAGTAAAAGTTTTGAATTTTTGTGTAAAAGTGGGTCAAACTCCAAGGTCAAAGTTAAAAGGTCAAATTTGGTGGTACATTAAGAAAGGTCTTGTCACAGGAAGTTCCCACGTGAAATATGAAAGTCATAGCTCCATTCAATCAAAAGTTAAGGACATGATTAATGTTTTTTGCGGAAAAACAGACAGACAAACAGACAGACGGACACGCTTCAACTATATACCCCCAAAACTTCGTTTACGAAGAGATGCAAAATGGCAATATGTAATCAAGATAAAGAGGTAATGAGATTTTTCAAACGTTAAACTTATAATGTGAACGTGTAAATAATATTATATAATATAATATGTATACATATGCAAATATTTTCCATTAAAGTAAAAAATATCTCATGCAAAACAAACAAAAAAGAAAAGAAAAAGAGAATACTAGTAATCTAATAATGTAAAATTGTAAATAATATTTAGTATAATATTTATACATGAGCAAATATTTCCCATTTAAGTGAAAAATAGTCCAGGCTTATGCATCAAAGAAAAAGAGAATACTGGTAATCTTATAGTTACTGTAGCCTTTCCACCTTTCAAAGTGTTTATGTCATTTTGGTTAAAGAAAAAAGAAATTAAAAACAAAAATAAAAATGCGCCCAGTCGGTATCGAACTCACAACTCTTAACTTGAAAGGCATAAGCTCTAGCCACTAAGTCACGAGTTCCAACTTCCTGGTTGAACAAGACAGTAATCCGTACTAAATAGTTTTGAGCAACACGATTGGTGTATATCAAAATGGCAGATTTTCTGTAAAAACAAATTATTGGGATTAGTTTAAGCTTTGAACAAATCGAGTTAAATATCTAAAACCTAGGATACAATAAAACTGCCGTGTCGTTACTTTGTTTACAAATTATACGACAAATGTCGCGTTCAGGTTGACAAAATATGTTGAACTAATAGGTAACATTAGATAAGCATTTCTATGTGGAGGGGTCAATACTGGATGACAGAGGACCCCTCTACCTTGCCCCGGTAATCATTTGGTGAACACTTCAAAGATAAGGCGTATAATAGCTGCCCTTTTCCAGTTTCATAATATTCAATGATGAAAAACATCAAAGTTCAGGTTAGCCAACTGGCCCTTTCCAGCTCCTGGGACCCTTTAAAACCTTGACAGGGGATACTCCCTCACACCCTCAACCCATCCCCAGTGAGAGATGGTTCAGGTTCCCAGAGATGGAGGACAAATGAATACTTGAAATATGCCCCACGCACTTGGCACCACTTGGTGGTGCCACTACAGCCCCATTTTGAAAGTGGGAAATGATAGCCCTAGGACCCCTCTACCTTGCCCCGGTAATCATTTGGTGAACACTTCAAAGAAAAGGCGTATAATAGCTGCCCTTTTCCAGTTTCATAATATTCAATGATGAAGAACATCAAAGTTCAGGTTAGCTAACTGGCCCTTTCCAGCTCCTGGGACCCTTTGAAACCTTGACAGGGGATACTCCCTAAGACCCTCAACCCATCCCCAGTGAGAGATGGTTCAGGTTCCCAGAAATGGAGGACAAATGAATACTTGAAATATGCCCCACGCACATGGCACCACTTGGTGGTTCCACTACAGCCCCATTTTGAAAGTGGGAAATAAGACCCCTCTACCTTGCCCCGGTAATCATTTGGTGAACACTTCAAAGAATATATGTTTAATAATGGCTTTTAAGGATATAATGTAAAAGCCAACGTTCAGGTTAGCCTAGCTTTTGGCCCTTTCCAGCCCCTAGGACCCTTTGAAAGGTTGACAAAGGATACTTCCTAAAGCCCTTAATCCATCCCCAGTTATAGATTGTTCAAGTGACTAATTATTGATGACAATTGATTGCTTGAAAAATGCCCAACGCACTTGGCATCACCGGGTGGTACCACTGAAGTCCCGTTCTGATAGCAGGAAACAATTGTTCTTGGGCCCTTCTACCTATCCCTAGTTACGATATAAATCATGGGTATAATACCTGACTGTAATATTAAAAAAGCTCTAGGAACCACTTGGTGGCACCACCACCACTAATAAATGATAACGGTTATTAATAGTCTTATAGACCCATAAAGTTGCCCGGGTAATAATTTTCGAAACATACTTCAACGTAGTTTACACGTGTGCGATATTTCAGTTTACAGTCGTTAGAGTAACCAATTTTCGGGTTAGCTTATTGGCCCTGTCATATTCTTGAGGTCCCTGAAAGAGTTGAAAAGGTATTCTTCTTGAAGTAGTTAACCATTTCCTAGTGCTTGTTTGTCCAAGTGGACTAAGATGATTGGGTATTTTATTTTCTAATTTTTTCAATTTTTAAAAAAGAATATTTTTTCTTCAGGTGAGCCTTACTGCCTCCGAGTGTCTAATTTATTATGTAATTAATTTTCGCATTAATTATCCAATCATTAACCCTTAATTATATAAAATAAAGTATTAAAAACAGTACTGCCTCTCAGTACTCTCAGTTCTTTGATGAATTTCCTTATTGGCTGCTAGCTTCAACGGGCTTAGTGGCTGCTGTTATTAGACATTTCCAGAGTTCGCGAACTCGAGCTCGTACTCGTACATGGATACAAGGATATTTAGGGGATGCGTATCAAAAGACAATTTTCATGTTGAATAGATTATCTTATTAACAATCAAAAGAAAAATATATATATTACCCCTATCTAATTTAATGAAGGTAAGACATTTAATGAGTTTAAAATGTTTACCTTATATATTACAATATGACAAACGATACGTCTAAGACTTTTCAACCTTTCATACGACCCCTCTTTGTTATCAGCAGGCAAAGTCCGAGTCCGAGTTCGAATTCGCCATACTGGAAATGTCTATTGGCTGCTAGCTTCAGTCTGCTTATTTGTGTCGCCTGCGGTGCAGAGCGGCACTAAGGTATCCCTTTACCGGCGTCTGTCTGTCCGTCCGTCTGTCTCTTGTAAAATACCAACTCATTTATTTAAATTTGTTGATTTTTGCCAGAAAATCAGCGAAGAACAGTCAAAATTAGAGGAATCAAAATCGGGATCGGTATGGGGAAGAGCGCATCGCAAAGCGATAAGCAACTGATACATGAAGCATGCGGATAAAGAGAAACATTAAACATTATTGGCATACCATCTGACAAAATACAGACAACGAAGAGGATGGACACATCGGGACGTCATCCGTAAAGCTCATCTGAAATTTGATAGAGATTTTCCTAAATTTGTAAACAATGAATTGTATCCAGCTCTGAAATATTTAGTGATGGTAGCAGTAAAGGGAAAAAGGTTTGCAGATGAGAATGCTTTCACCAAAGAACAGAAACGTCTCGAAGGCTTTGAATCCTCAGTGCTTGCAAACGTTATAAATTACATCGAACAGGTGGAAGCAGCAAGAAAGAAAGACCCTGAGGACGTGGCGGGAATTTGTGGACTAATTTTAAGACACAGATTGACAAGAGAGTAAATTCCCACTCTTTTCTTGAAGCACAAAGAGGTTAGGAATGCTTTATTGCGACATATGCCAATGACATGTACAGCAATGTTCCGAAATCTAGGAAAGATGTCATTTTTGAAATGCTTGACGGAGGATTCTTTTGAAAAACAATTGGTTCTAAGCAAAATCCAGAACAAAGAATTGATTACCAGCAGGAACATACATCCACTGACATTCATGGTTGCACTTAATCAATACAAGGAGGGAAAGAGTGCAAACGGTAGAATAGAATGGCCAGTATTAGAATCAGTGATGAATGCTCTAAGAGAAGGTTTTGATATATCACTGAAATGTATTCCACCGACCAATAAACGAATAATGTTGGCTTTTGGGGCAAGTCAAACCATGGCAGATGATTCAAAGAAATGCATAGGCAGGCCCTCAATTTCAGCTCTCGAGGCCGCAGCCTTCATGATAATGATAATGGCTAAAATAGAGAAGTCTTGCGAGACACTTGTGTTTTCAAGCAACAAATGTCAACCATTAACTGTCGAAGCACAGGACGATGAGGAGAAAATCCTAAATAAATTAAAGTCGTTTGAACCCTCAGAAACATCTGATGGATTCCTGCCAATTAAGTATGCGCGGAACAATAGGAAATACTTCGACGCTTTTGTAATCAGTACAGATTCCAACACACAGGGCCAATAAGCTAACCCGAAAATTGGTTACGCTAACGATTGTAAACTGAAATATTGCACACGTGTAAACTACGTTGAAGTATGTTTCGAAAATTATTACCCAGGCTACTTTATGGGTCTATAAGACTTTTAATAATCGTTATCAGTAATAAGTGGTGGTGATGCCACCAAGTGGTTCCTAGAGCATTTTTGATATTACAGTCAGGTATTATACCCATGATTTATATCATAACTAGGGCTAGGTAGAGGGGCCCAAGGACCATTGTTTCCTGCTATCAGAACGGAACTGCAGTGGTACCACCCGTTGATGCCAAGTGCGTGGGGCATTTTTCAAGCAATCAATTGTCATCAATAATTAGTCACTTGAACAATCGATAACTGGGGATGGATTAAGGGCCTTAGGAAGTATCCTTTTTCAAGGTTTCAAAGGGTCCCAGGGGCTGGAAAGGGCCAATAGCTAGGCTAACCTGAACGTTGGCTTTTACATTATATCCCTAAAATCCATTAGTGCACATATATTCTTTGAAGTGTTCACCAAATGATTACCGGGGCAAGGTAGAGGGGTCCTAGGGCTATCATTTCCCACTTTCAAAATGGGCCTGTAGTGGCACCACCAAGTGGTGCCAAGCGCGTGGGGCATATTTCAAGTATTCATTTGTTCTCCATTTCTGGGAACCTGAACCATCTCTCACTGGGGATGGGTTGAGGGTCTTAGGGAGTATCCCCTGTCAAGGTTTCAAAGGGTCCCAGGAGCTGGAAAGGGCAAAGGTTAACCAGAACTTTGATGTTTTTCATCATTGAATATTATGAAACTGGAAAAGGGCAGCTATCATACGACTTATCTTTGAAGCGTTCACCAAATGATTACCGGGGCAAGGTAGAGGGTTCCTAGGGCTATCATTTCCCACTTTCAAAATGGGGCTGTATGGGCACCACCAAGTGGTGCCAAGTGCGTGGGGCATATTTCAAGTATTCATTTGTCCTCCATTTCTGGGAACTTGAACCATCTCTCACTGGAGATGGGTTGAAGGTCTTAGGGAGTATCACCTGTCAAGGTTTCAAAGGGTCCCAAGAGCTGGAAAGGGACAGTTAGCTAACCTGAACTTTGATGTTTTTCATCATTGAATATTATGAAACTGGAAAAGGGCAGCTATTATACGCCTTATCTTTGAAGTGTTTACCAAATGATTACCGGGGCAAGGTAGAGGGTCCTAAGGCTATCATTTCCCACTTTCAAAATGGGACTGTAGTGGCACCACCAAGTGGTGCCAAGTGCGTGGGGCATTAGATAAGCATTTCTATGTGGAAGGGTCAATACTGGATGACCTGGGACCCTTTGAAACCTCTACAGGGGCCACTCCCTAAGACCCTCAACCCATCCCCAGTGAGAGATGGTTCAAGTTCCCAGAAATGGAGGACAAATGAATACTTGAAATATGCCCCACGCGCTTGGCACCAATTGATGGTGCCACTACAGCCCCATTTTGAAAGTGGGAAATGATAGCCTTAGGACCCCTCTACCTTGCGCCGGTAATCATTTGGTGAACACTTCAAAGATAAGGCGTATAATAGCTGCCCTTTTCCAGTTTCATAATATTCAATGATGAAAAACATCAAAGTTCAGGTTAGCTAACTGGCCCTTTCCAGGCCCTGGGACCCTTTGAAACCATGACAGGGGATACCCCCTAAGACCCTCAACCCATCCCCAGTGAGAGATGGTTCAGGTTCCCAGAGATGGAGGACAAATGAATACTTGAAATATGCCCCACGCACTTGGCACCACTTGTTGGTGCCACTACAGCCCCATTTTGAAAGTGGGAATTGATAGCCCTAGGACCCCTCTACCTTGTTCCGGTAATCATTTGGTGAACACTTTAAAGAATATATGTTCACTAATGGTTTTTAGGGATATACTGTGAAAGCCAACGTTCAGGTTAGCCGAGCTTTTGGCCCTTTCCAGCCCCTGGGACCCTTTGAAACCTTGACAAAGTATATTTCCTAAGGCCCTTAATCCATCACCAGTTATAGATTGTTCAAGTGACTAATTATTGATGAAAATTGATTGCTTGAAAAATGTCCCACGCACTTAATATCACCTGGTGGTACCACTGCAGTCCCGTTCTGATAGCAGGAAACAATGGTCCTTGGGCACTTCTACCTTGCCCTAGTTACGATATAAATCATGAGTATAATACCTGACTGTAATATTAAAAATGCTCTAGGAACCACTTTGTGGCACCACCACCACTTATTACTGATAACGGTTATTAATAGTCTTATAGACCCATAAAGTAGCCCGGGTAATAATTTTCGAAACATACTTCAACGTAGTTTACACGTGTGCAATATTTCAGTTTACAATCGTTAGAGTAACCAATTATGTATCTCTAATATTCTTTTATTTTAATTTGGCTGTTTTACACTCACAGTTGAAAAATATCTAACTTGGAAAATAACTGGATTTCATAACAAAAGTAATTTTCATTCAAACCAGTGTGGTATATACTTATCTGAATATAAGTCAATTTATTTAACTTTAAATTTTAATTTTCCGATCATGAGTATAGATATTCCTGTGAAATACCAACTTAGGGGTGAGCAAATGAATTTTGAATGTAAACAAATCAATACATGCCTCATCGAGGTTTAAATACATACACTTGAATATGTACCTTGTCTCTTTAAGAGAAGCAAGTTTTGGGAAAATATTTTTAATGAAGTACATGGCGGTTTCAGACCAAAAGGTATAGGTTGGTTTAAAATCATGTAATCATTTACATCATTAATGGGAAAAAAATAACGGGAGTTATTAATCAATATTGATTAAAATATTATTTGGGTGAATAATCAAATATTCTTAATTGTATATAAAATTTGAATTAGGTTATGATTACAGAACCATTTAATGTGATTTACATCATTTTATTATTTTATGTAATTAAAATTTGGTTAATTAATAAAGTCACAGTGGTGGCAGAGTGCAACATAACTTATTGTTCTCTGTGTCATGTGTGAATATGTATAAGATAAAGGGATCATGAGGTTAAGAATGGTTAATTACACAAAAGGAGGAAATTCATACTAATTGAATATACATGGAAGTATGCTATATTGGAATGTTGGGATTCGAACATTGTCATTTATGGATAAATATTTTTTAAGGTAAGTCACTCCTGAAATTTGTTATATCAAGGATTTTTTTAGAAGTATATTTTGGATAAGTACTCATAAAGTGTAACTCAAAATCGCAAAGAAAATAGGGGGTCAGTGTGCATCCTACTGATCTACGGTACATTTAAATTGACCTTTTTGCACTTAAATTTCATCTCTTTGGTAAATTACTTTAACCCTTATTATATTTGATCAGATGTAAGCATGGCAATAAATATAATCTTATTTTACGTAAAATAGTTTGAATAATATTTAATCATTAAACAAATCCTGCAAATTAATGCGCGTAAATTATTTTGTGACCTTTTTGCACTAAAAAATAACATATTTGGGGTATTAAAAACTTAATAGGCAATAAAAAAATTTTCTTATATCAAACTTTTTACGACTTAAATGCTGATCAGTCACAAGTATCGAGTAGTTTAAAATAATGAAAGAAAAAGGCGGGGTCAGTGATGTTAATTTTGAAATATTTGTCAAAATATGTGATTTTCAGGCAAACAATGGTGTAAATTTGAACTTGACTTCTTTAAAATATTTTCATTTTTTGGAAAAGTTTGTTGAAGGAAGGTGTAATACTTAGTCTAAAAATATAAATTAAGACATATATTAAATATTTTTAGCAATATCAAAACGGAAAATATTCTCCGAGAAAAAGTATGTGAGGCTAAATTTCCATTACATTAAATTTTATAAATGTGTAGATTTGCAGAATTTTCTGCTAAATATCCTTCCACCAAAAGAAGCAGTCCCTCATAAATCTTGCTTCTTTGTAGATTTTTGAGCAGTTTTTTCATTGAATGTTAAAAAATTTAAATTGTTGAATTTAAATATGTTATAAAAATTGAATTTTAATAAGTAGTTTTGAAGTAAAAGCTTCTGCGTGAACTTTTCTAAAAAGCTGACGAGTGACTTACCTTAATGAAGCAAATATATGTTTAGCATGTGCAGTTAAAAAAATTTTATGGTAAAATATTGAAATAAAGAACAATATAAAAATCAAATGGTAGTACAAATCGTGCAAAGGGCAAACACGGACTTCTAAAACATCAGAGAAAGGATCAGGTACCATGGAAGTGTAAGACTCTCCTTTCGATCCGTTACATCAACCGAGTGCCCCTTGTCACATTTGGGTAGTAATATCAGACATTAAAGTATGCACCTAATGGCATAATAGGGATAGTATTATAAATTAGCAAGAGAACAGATATCATAGACAGAAAAATTATGATACAAAGATAAAAAATAATTGTTCAAACATCATATAAATTTTTTAGGTGAAAATTCTTACAGGATGTATAAAGGCCAAAGCAAAAGCTTAAGTTTTATAGCTGTAGACTTTTAATGATCTGTATCACATGAAAACAAATGATTTTATCGGGGCTAAAATTCCGACCTTCACTAATGTTCATTATGATGAATAACATCAAAGTATTGATTATATATAGAGGTGAACAAATACCTCCATAAACTTGAGAAATGATCAAAATATTGTTTTGAAAGTTTATCTGGAGGTCCGTTGAATCAAGATTATTTACACATTTATAAAACATGCACGTGTATGTATGGTAAAACGTTCATCCTTGTTATTTGAAGTTTTTGCAATGGAAGGTTCAGGCAAAATGACTTTTTTCTGCGATCAACTTGAAAATACCAAAAAAATTGTCATTTAGCATTACTTACCTTGAATCTGAAATTTAACAGCAAAGCAAAAAGATCGAACATTTAAAAACATGTGTACTTAGAAGTAGATTTTCTTTTGTCTGCACGAACAACTGTAGGTTGTCTTTCCTTTTACATATGATAGTTGTTAGACTACTGATATTTATTTAATCATCCTATAAGATATTTCTGTTATTCGTGAAAGACTTGGCGTCTAACAGTTTATCGCCCGGGTAAAATCCAATGGTTTTGGTAATTGAACCTTGGATTTTTCCCCCAACAAAATTTGAGATCTTTCACGAAAAAAACAAAAAAAAAAAAACAAATGAGTTCAAGTTCACCGAACAGAAGATAATCTATACTATTTTGCTAATGTACTAAGCTTTTGAGTTATTTTCAATTTTCCATGTTATGCATTCACTTATTAAGATTTAAGAGAAAATTTATAAAATTGATTCTCTGTTTGATTCATATACTTTTAAATTCAATAAATTTGTATTGACTCTATACTGGTGCAGAATTTAAATCTAGAATCAAGAAAAAACTCTTGCATGTAAAGTAGATAAAAGGAATCCCTATTGCAAAACAGGGGGAACGTTTTAGAAAACAAAGTTGGGAGGCGATTAATGCAGTCGCCTGTCAATGATCAACCAAACTTTCTACGATTTAAATGTATTCTACTTTGTTGTATTACTGAGAGATGTTTACTGATACTACACTGAAAGGAAAAATTAGCGACTGAAAACATAAATACGAAGTCTTTTGACTATGTGGCCGAAAATTATGAAAATGGTCAGAAGTGTATTTTGGTTAATGTGCACTAAAGTTGTTGCTCAAAACTACATTTGCGCTTTACAACGTCACATTAAGATAGAACATTTCAACACGCCATTTTTGCAATCGTTAAGGCACTGCCACTGAAACCCATATTAGTACAGTAGGGGAATCATACTCGTAACATTCACCCTATAAAAAGTCAAAGAAATTCTTTGCTCTTTTTTTTTACTGTTAGCTCATCCTCATTCTCGTCCTTTACACTCCGCGGTGTGTAGTGCAGCAACAAACTTCCAACACTTTTGCATATGGGAAAGCAAAACCAGCTCACCATTATTGAAAGTCCGTGCTTATTCATGTCTTCAAAGTAAACAAAAATGAAACATACACGGGCAAACAATTTACAATATTATATATTCATGTCAATTAGTTGAATCTGATTGGGCAAGAAACATTTGTCAAAAATACTATTACCCGGTGAATAATGAAGCCACGCCCTCCTGCGTAGCAACAGTCAACATTGCTTGACGACGGGTGATATTCCAAAAAATAGCGACTGCGCAGAATTTATGCGCGGACGGTTCAGCTTTATATGAATTTGTATAAAACATTCAATATAACATAATAAATATTGCATGAAGTTGAGTGTAACATTGAAATTTTTCACCCCTCGAAAAACCATTGTCATTGACAATGGTTTTTGTAGGGGTGAATAATTTTTATGTTACACTCAACTACATGCAATATTTATATAAAAACAGATCTAGAGCTCTTTTTTAAACAAGTTAAGTTCTACATCTTTAGATAAAACCTAACATTTTTTTTTCGAGTGCTGAATCGATGTTTTCATTCTTACTTAATTATGCAAAATGGAATTGTTGCCAAAACTTAAACGGTAGTGTAATTGTTATAAATGTTTCCTGTTCTTAATATTTTACTATCAAAACACATTTTATATACTGATGTCTGAAGAATAGATTAAATAAATTTTTGTATTATTCAGTCTTTAAAAGAATACGGAAAACAATTCAATCTTATTCATGGAAACCAGAAGCCCCTACAGTTTTACGAACTATGACTAGACAGTATTTCTAGTATAGACTAGACAAAAACATTATTTACACATTGAATCGTCTACGAATGTTACTTTATGAAGACAAGGAAAACACATCAGGTGTGACCTATTTTTAGTGCAAGTGGTTCTTCACTCCCCCATGGCACCTAATCCATCTCTGATCTTTGGAGGTCCGTGTTTACTTTGCTACAGATATGCATTATTGGAATTGAGTTATGAATTTGAACACGTATTTAATTGTACTGATCAAGATTACTTCTCAACATTTAAATTTTAAATAGTATACAATTTCTATAAAACCTAAAATATTTCAATATTATAAGGCTTGTTACGTTTGACAGTTTTAGATTTTTCATGTGTAATCTGTTTCTCCCTTATTATGTGAAAAAAAAATTGTGATTCCTTAAACGTTTTTCAATGAAGACGTTTTCTGCCGACATCGTGTTTTTCTTTTTTACTTTTGTTTTATTATCATAAATTCATAAGTTCAACAAAGTTCGAAAAAAATCCATAATGTTTAAAACATTTGTCATCAGATAGTCAAGGTTACAAGGTCATTGACCTTGGTGTCATTTGAAAGAGCTTAAGGTCAATCTGCAATCCTCGGCTGTCTCCGCTACGCTCCATTCAAACCTCGGATGTGATAAGTGGAGGAATACGATTCAGATCCCCACATTACGGAAACTGTCTTGTCACTCATTTAATATTTCGCTCTACACAACGTTCTTTGAAAATTTTTCTTAGTTTGTGCAATTTTTTATCGTAAACACATTTAAATTACAAACTCATGTTAGGTGGCTTTGAAAACAAGAAAAAACTGTTGTACGTTCCACAAAAATGCAAAATAACTCCGATTTCAAATTCAATTGAAATCACATAACTGAATCAGCGAGATGGTAGATCATCTTTGACATCCAAGGTTATGTGCGAGGTACTAGCCATCCGAAGAACTCGAGTGGCTTAAGAGTTCTTCTAATATCTTTTATATTTAAAAACTGATGAGATTTTTTACAGAATCAGGAAGACAATATTACTAAGTGATGGTATCAGTGATTAAATTTGACCGTTTTATATTAGAGGCAGGTCAGGTCATTGTGAAGGTCATTACCTTTTTCCTTGACATTAAGAATTGAAAAAATACTTTAGCCAATCATACGCTCTCTTCTTGCATTTGTCTTTTGCATAAAAGAATTTTAAGGTTCCTTAGAATACTTTATGTATTTTGATAATGTATTTCTTTCTCAAATGCTGGAATTATCGCTCTTGCGATATACTCCAGCTTAATTACAATAGCATCTTCTTATATGGTAAGTTATGCGAATGCTGCAAGATAGAACCAATAGAATCGTTTAGCGGGAAACTGAAGGTGCGTCTCTTTAGAGATAGCGTGGGTCGCCACTTTTTTTTCAGGACGCTAGAGAATTAACTCACTGGAAATTTTTCTACGATTTTTATCCACCTCGACCCCTCCACCTTCCTTTTTAATGAATAAACACATATTTTATTTGTTTCTGTATTGCGGTTTCAGACCACAAGGTATAGGTTGGTTTAAAGTTATGTAATCATTTACATCATTAATGGGAAAATTAATTGGAATTATTAATTGATATTGATTAAAATATTATTGGGGTAAATAATCAAATATTCATAATTGTATATCAAATTTTAGTTAGGTTATGATTACATAACCATTAAATATGATTTACATCATTTTATCATTTTATATAATTAAATTTTAATTAATAAATAATTCAAAGGTGGTAGCAGAGTGCAACATAACTTATTGTTTCTGTGTCATGTATGAATATGTATAAGATGGAGGTCTCAGGAGGTTGAGAATGGTTAATTACATTAACGGAGAAAATGCGTACTAATTGAATATACATGGAAGTATGCTATATTGGAATGTTGGGATTCGAACATTGTCAGTTATGGATAAAAAGATACTATTATTTAGGGCCTATAAGGTGATGTTACCAAAGAGACAAAAACAATTTGACTAAAAACGAATTTTCTCTACTTTTCTTTAATCTTTAGGATAAATTAGTTTTTTTTATATGCCTCTTATATTTGAATTTGTTTTATTTTTTCATACAGTTTAGTTGTCACATAAAGGTACAAAATGATACAAAAACTTAAAAGTTTTGATCGTTTACTAAGAGAAAAAAAAATTTTTTTTACGGATTTTTGGCTCAAATCTGCACTCAGATTGGAAGCTTTTAAAACCTAACATAGTTCTAGTTTGTTTGAGAAATCATATTTATATGATATATTTTGAAACTTAAATCCCTTATTATAAATTTAAGTTCCATTTGAAAATTTCTTCAAGTCTTAAATTGTGTAAAATTATAACTAAATTCATTGTTCTATAAAAATGTTAAGGAGGAATGCCACATCAACTTTTTATTTTATAGATCTCTGAGTCAACCTTTTTAAACAATGTTTTCAGCATTGAAAGGCCAACATTAGCTCTTAATTATTTTATATGAATTTTTTGGTATTTTTTCAAAGAAAATGAAAAAATTATTTACATCAAAATCATATGCTTTCTTGTGAAAATTTTGCCTGAAATGAATGCATCACATGAATATCTAATTAAACATGTAAAGAAAAGCTGTATAGATATTAAAATATTTTAAATAAAAAAATATTTATGAAAATAAAACATAAATTGTGAATATTTTTCAAACTTGTGGTTAAAATCTTCTTAAAACCAGTCACAACTGAGGAGAACAAGTTCGTTAATCATATTTATAAAAGAAATTGAAACGAAATAGCCAAATTATAGAGAAATTATTTTTTTTTAATTTTGGCCAATCCCGATCAAAATTAAACCAATCCCGACAATAATTGTACATTTATTGGAAATAAATAACATTTCCCCAATAACGCTAGTCTGATTAGGTATAATAAGGGTTAAAACATTATTGACCTTGACAATATGATAGATTATGTCATTGTAAATACACGAAGAAGCAATAAATTAGTATTTTATTCATTTTGTGTTGATTTTGATCGAGATCAGTTTGATCTTGATCGGGTTAGGTCCAAATATGAAAAAAATTAATTTCTCTAAAATTTCTCAATTTCGTTTCAATTTCTTTTTAGAATATGATTGAGAAACACGTTCTCCTAAGTTGTGACTAGTTTTATGGTGTTCTTAACCATAGATTTAAATTTTTTTTTACAAATAATGTGTTTTATTTTCATAAATAATTTTTTGTTAAAAAAAACTTAAAAGTCTAACCAGCCTTTCTTTGCATATTTTATTAGATATTAATATGATACATTTATTTACAGCAAACTTTAAACTCGAAAACATCTTAGCTGGATATAATCAATTTTTTTCATGTTCTTTGAAAAAATAAAAAAAAAATCATATAAAATAATTAAGAGCTAATGTCGGCCTTTCAATGCTGAAACCCTTGATTACAAAGGATGACTCAAAGATTTATAAAATAAAAAGTTGGTGTGGCATTCCACCTTAAATTAAAGGCAGAAAAATATATATTTGCATACGCCACCATTCCGCCAAAAATATAGTCCCTGCTAGTTTTCAAACGCAGTTTACCATTTCTATTTAAAGTTGTACTGTCGTGATAAGGAAAGAAACATATGGTTCTTTAAATCTCTTACACATAGATGTATAAGACATATCAGCAAATATACTTTGAATTTTTCATGTAGTCAGAAATCAGAGAAGAATCCTACCTTAATTAGTGGAATATGCATACTAAATTTGAAGTCTATATCTTTCATGAGTCAAAAGTTACGGCGAAGCTTAAAGTTTGTTCGAAAAAGCTATTCTTAGCTTAAATGTCACAGTCAAGATCACAAGGTAATTAACCTGGGTGTCATTTGAAAGAGCATAATTAGTTAAATATGCATATCAAATATGAAGTCTATATCTTTCATGGGTCAAAAGTTAAGGCGAAGGTTAAAGTTAGTAGACAAACAGACAGACAGACACGACAAAAACAATATCAGCCCCTAATCTATCGATCCGGGCGCATGAAAACGATTGATATGATTATTTTCTTTCTTTTTTATTGAATATTATAAAAACAAATGCATTTTTAAAGTAAATAAAATGAACGAAAATGGATAAAATTGATTAGGAAAAATGAAGTTTAACTCAGTCCACTATTGATTTATCACCAATTTCCAAATATTTGCTCTTGTTTTCTTCTTAACATCAAGTTTTCAGTTTCTTTGTCCTTGTCCTTGACTGTCAATGTTTTCCATCTCTGTTATGCATGCCATTATTATAACCGTTGCTATGGCCATTATTGTTACCGTTGCTATGGCCATTATTGTTACCGTTGCCATGGCCATGGTTGTTACCGTTGTTATGGCCCGTTGTTATGGCCATTGTTGTTGCCGTTGTTATGGCCATTATTGTTACCGTTGTTATGGCCATGGTTGTTACCGTTATGATTTCCATTGCAGCCGCTGTCTCTTTCCTTTTCTTCCCTACTCTCTTCGTTACTCTGACTATCGCCATCTTTTGCAGAAACTTGATTGTACCTGTTTTCTTTATATACTGTGTCGAGAAATTCATTTAAATTTTACAAAACATGCATTCTCAAGCACTAAGAAATGTTTTAGAAAATATATTTATAAGGTCTTTTTCTCTATATTCTGATAGGACTTCAACCAAAAAGTCAAATATTTCAAACATTCTTGTAAATTGAGTCAAATAAAATGCACTTACCGGAACATGAAACAAAGACCAGATATGTGATCGGTATTATTATCAAGAGTCCCTTCATCTTGTTGTGGACAAAAAATGTTTTTTCAAACTGCAAAAAATAATCATAGTAATAAACAAAGACAGAGTTTTTTTCCTCTGTCTGTCCTTTTATCTGTCCACACAAACATTAACAATGGCCATTTGATTGAAGCTATGGCTCTCATATTTTATGTGTATTCCATTTGACAAAGCCTCTCTTTGGATACCAACATATTTGATCTCTGGACCTTTGAGTTTTGACCAAATTTTGCAAGAATTTACCCAACTTTGACCTTGGTCATAAATTTTAAACAGTTAGTGCTATGGTTTTCAGACTTTGTTTGTGTATTCAGTGTAATAAGACCTCTCCATGGATAAATATTTTTGAACTTTTGAGGTTGAGCTTTGAGTGTGACCTACTTTTGAAATACTTAACTTTGGTCATAATTTTTTAACAGTTGCATGGTGCTTTCATATTTTGCATGTTTATTGCTCATGATAAGGTCATTTCCCTGGGTACCTTTTATTTGATTTTGACTTTGACCTTGAAGTTTGACCTACATTTAAAAACTTCTGCCCATCCGGCTGTCTATGCAAACATGTCCGTTCCATATCTTTCTTACGGAGGAACATTAGAATCTACTACTCCACACAAAGATTGCCCATGACCTAAGGTTGTGTCATGACCTTGACCCAAGGTCATTTGAGGAAGTTCAAGGTAACTGGAAGAAAAAATTCATAATTCATGTCCGGTCCATATCTTTCTTATGGATAAACTTGGTAGATTCTAATATCACACAAAGATTACTCATGACTTAAGGGTGTGTCAGGACCTTGACCCAAGGTCATTTGGGGAAGTTCAAGGTCACTGGAAGAAAAATTTCATAATTCGTATCTTGTCCATATCTTTCTTTTGGATAAACATGGTAGGTTCTAATTTCACACAAAGATTCCTCATGACCTAAGGGTGTGTCATGACCTTGACCCAAGGTCATTTGGGGAAGTTTAAGGTCACTGGAAGAAAAATTTCATAATTTGTCGGGTCCATATCTTTCTCATGGATAAACTTGGTAGGTTCTTATTTCACACAAAGATTCCTTATGACCTAAGATTGTGTCATGACCTTGGGTCAAGGTCATTTGGGGAAGTTCAAGGTCTTTGGAAGAAAAATTTTATAATGTTTGTCCGGTCCATATCTTTCTTCATTATGGAAAAACTTGAATCTACTACGTAACACAAACATTGCTTATGACCTGAGGTTGTGTCATGACTTTGAACCAAGATCATTTATGCAAGTTCAAGGTCACTGACAGAAAAAGTTCATAATTTGTGTGTGGTCCGTATATTTAGTCTATTTTTTTATTAGGCTGCGCCTTTGTTTTATTTTTAAAAAATATAATGAGCAATTACATTTGCACTAAAATTGTTTTAGCATTTCTCTCTTCTCTTAGATCCATAAAATATTCATGATTTAGCACTTCTGAAAAACAAGCTGGGGGTATTTTGTCCTGTTTGGACAGTTCTAGTTTTTTAGCTCTACTGGTCAGAGACCAGAAGAGCTTATGCGATAGTAAGGTGTCCGTCGTCCGTCCTTCTGTCTGTCCGTCTGTCTGTAAACAATTTTTCAAAACGCTACTCCTCCTACAGTTTTGATCTGATTTCAATATAACTTGTCACACAAGTTGACTACACTGAATACATAAAATGGTGCATTGGTTTTTGATTTCAATAAACAGTGTTGCCATGGTTACTAAAAATGCTACTCCTCCTCAGTTTTGATCTGATTTCAACATTACTTGGCACATAAGTAGTCTACACTAAGACACATAAAATAGTGCATCGGTTTTTTATTTCAATAAATAGTGTTGCCATGGTTACTAAAAATAGAATTTTCTGTGAAAATCCTTTAAAATGCTACTCCTCCTACAGTTTTGGTCTGATTTCAATATAACTTGGCACACAAAGTAGTCTACACTAAGACACATAAAATAGTGCATCGGTTTTTTATTTCAATACATGGTGTTGCCAGGTGTTGCCATGGTTTCTTAAAATAGAATTTTCTGTGAAATTCCTTTAAAATGCTACTCCTCCTACAGTTTTGATCTGATTTCAATATAACTTGGCACACAAGTAGACTACACTAAGATGCATATTATAGTGCATCGGTTTTTAATTTCTATGAATAGTGTTGCCGTGGTTACTAAAAAAAGAAATGTCTGTGAAATTTCTTTAAAACGCTACTCCTTCTACAGTTTTGGTCTGATGGCAATGGCTTCTTTTCTCATCCTTTGTTATAAGTACAAACCAGTAGAGCTACAGTCTCGAAAGAGACTTCTGGTATTATTCAACCGAGAATCACGATCAAAGTCTGTACACCAAACCCGTTATATTATTTTAACAGATTTTGAAAATTATATGGCTTTTCCTTTCAATTTC
>PRKT01000053.1:1304836-1342839 GCA_003671525.1 Saccostrea glomerata
AGATTAAAATAAACAAATCATCAAAATAAAAAAAGGGTTCTCTCTTCATTTCAGGAATATGATGCTATTTATATTATGCTGCTTTTTTGTAAGGTAAGAAAATCTGCTATAGAACTGCATCTTTACAAAATAAATCAAAACCCATGAACCCAAGCGTATTCGAAATTTCGTAAATACACATGAGACAGCCCTAAAGAATTTTAATTATCCAATTTTCAGCAGGAACATCAAAACTTTATATTTTGAATGTTTTTCCCTCACTTTTTAAAGTGTGCTCGCCAATCCTTTCCCGGAAGGAAGCGATGCTGAGGCCAGATGGGTATTTCATCTCGCCGATCACGATCAAAACTACAAATTAACACTACTGGAATTCCAGAGAATTTTCTTCGACTTTGACAGGAACCGTACGTATTGATAGCAATTTTCTGTAACCACATACTTTATTTGTCACGCATAGATTTTGATGAAACTTTGCCCATTATTAGTAAATGACACTAAAACCAAATTTCAAATAAAATTTGGATGCTATGTGTCTTGGTTGCTATGGTAACAGCCAGAAACGTTTGAAACATTGAGATTTTCGGATACTTTAAATCTGTATTGAGCCTTAATAAAGGACAGGAAAAGCAAACAAACCATTTTACACAAGTATGTTGCCACTTATGCTGTAAAGATACTGTTTAGAATATATATACCTAAGTGGAAACCAAGGCTGCATTTGGAATGCATTAGAAATGCTGAAAAACGCTCATTATTCACTAATGGTACGTGTAACATGATCAAGCTCAATTAACAACTTAAGAAAAACAATGAATTCAAAATGTTTGACCTAAAGTATATACTGGTAAGTATAAGCAATGCTATTCTATAAATAACTTTTATGGTTGCAATGGTAACACAGTTTAACCAAGCAAAATCAGTAACTTAGTTTGAAATAATGATGTTGTCGCGAGGAAAAACAGGAAAATTCAAGACTGACAAATATGCATCCCTAGGACCCTGCAACACCAATAATACAAGAAAAAATTGCGATTAATTGCTACTTTGCAATATTACGTACCATGGAAACAACGTACAAGTGGATCAAAATGATATTTTCTTTGCTACTTTAGGAATAAAATTGCCATTTAATCAAGAAACATCATTATTTGACTCACCTTGAATAGTACTTATTGGTTGAACTAGGACTGAATATCATAATTTATATTGATGAAATTTGATGAAGAAACAGCACTGTTTCTATAGTTACCAAGACAGGACAGTGTTCGATTTTGGTAACTTTATATCAACATTAATCCCTATATGCCAGCTTATTTTAGATTAGATGATAGTCAAAATTAAAAGTCAGCTGTTTATAAATATCAATCATAAAAGTTTTCGGAATCTACATTTAAGGGTACGTATCCAAGAAAACAACATTCATATTTTTAAAGCAATATGAGCTGTATTTTTGAGAGTTTTATTTTGCTGTTTAAATGTGTTGTTACGATAAATTTGTATGTAATTTAAACCTTTATGGTGAGTTCGACTAAAAGAAAGCATTAAATTGTTGTAAAAAATTATTTCTTTGCAATACTAGTAGAATGTATAGTTTTATCTAAGAAATAAACATTGCACAGGACGACAATAATGTAATTTTGCTTCAATATACATTATCTAAGCACATAAATAGTTCTTCAATCGCAAATATGTACGACAGAAGTTTATAAATGTTCTTATTTTCTATTATTAAAATAGTTCATTATAATATTTCAACTAAAATTCCGACATCAAAGTCATATTGCTTTAAGCATATATTTTTTATGCGCCCAGATCGATAGATCCAGGGCGTATATTGTTTTTGTCCTGTCTGTTTGTCTGTCTGTCTGTTGTCAACTTTAACCTTCGCCATAACTTTTGAACCATAAGAGATAGAGACTTCATATTTGGTATGCCTACACCACTAGTTAAGTTCTTTCAGGTGACACCAAGGCCAATGGCCTTGTGACCTTGACAGTAACCTATATGCTAAAAGTAGCTTTTTCGACTTTTCGCCACAATTTTTAAGCCATAGGAGATAGAGACTTCATATTACAATAATTGTGTTAAAATGAGTTATCTGTAAAATACAGTAATAAATTATGAATTCCAGATGACAAGTCAGTAACTAGCGACGAGTTCCTTGTGGACTGGCGTGAGCGTAATCTTGGGTCTCCCTTCGAGGCCATTGTTCTATTTCACCACTTAGACGTGGACAGGAATGGACAAATAGAAGAACGAGACATTCCCTGGATTCTAGCCTTTTTTGACAGAAACTGTAAGATTCAAACTTATTATTTTATTTGTTTTAACTTTTAACTTTTAATGGAGTGCAACACAGAATTTTATTTTTTATTATTTTATTTTATTTATTTATTAACACTTTCAAGAGAGCAATTTAAACGAGCAAAGATTGTTGAATAAATACATCAAATAAACCTTTTTTGCATACACACTGTAATCGATTTTATTGATCAGTGTTATTTTTTTAATTTTCAATTCATTTTCAGTGGACGGTTACGTTGGACAAGCAGAGTTTGTCATAACATGGCTTAAGTTAATACATTCTACCCAGTCGAAATAAACATGAAACACTAGTTTTTTGTTTGCTTTTTTCTGTGCATGTACGAGAGTTTGGGTTGTACTGTACTGAGTACTAGTATTTCACTGCTACAACCTTCGCCAAATTATTACTTCCTCAAAAATGGAGTGACAGGTATTTTAAAAAAAATCCCGTAACTTCTTAGAAGCCTATTCAGTTCTTTAAAATGGCACCCACCGGCTCCCGTAAATTTCCTTGTTCACTTAATCATTATGGAGCATATACGTCGTGTGTGACTGGTCGACAGGGGATGCTAACATATCCTTGACACCTGATTCCACCTCCCGATTTTTAAACCGAGATCGATGTTTGCTCCTAATTTATGTTTCAACTGACTTTTCACCTTGATTAATCTTATCTTCATAGGCCCTGAATTACACTGAAAAAAAAAACTTTCCCCTGAGCTCAACTGTCAATATCAGTAGAATTGTCATGTCGTTATTCCTCATTCTTCTAACTCTTCCAGCATCTCAATGTGAAGACAAGGAACATTAAGCATGCTCAAAAGTCAAATCAAGCAGAAGAGATCGCGGCCAGAGCAAATATGACCTGTCCTCTGAAAACAGAGTTGGCTAAGGTTCTATGGAGAAATGAGCACCTTTGGGCGGGGGGAGGGGATTTGCCATCGTTTCAGTCAACATTCAACCTGATTTGTTATTTTGAAAAAATGCCGAAACTCATTTAAATCTTCTTTAAAAAAAAAACAAAATTTCTTTTCTGATACTTAGAAATAAATCTGTATATTTAGAACTATTTTGCTATAATACCGGTTTAAAGTGCAAAACACCTATAGTTATAATGATTATGTTTAATCTTCAAGTTGGAATCCACTGCAAAGTTGACTTTCACTGATCCATACAGTTGCATGTATGTATTTAATTATTTATCTTTTGTATGTAAAATGGTTGTATGTCAACATGTTTGGTGAATCAAATTGAATTGAAGAAAATGAAATTGAATGTAAAATAAGATTTATAAAAGGAAAAGTGAAATTGGAAATTTACTCCCTTTAACAAATAATATGGGAAAGCATCAAATAAGAAAAAAAAACTTGATGAAACATAATAGCTTGAAATAATTGATGGTTCGATAATTAAACTTTAGATATATAAATGTATGAGGTAAATTGGTGAAAGAAAAGATGAATTCATCAGGGTAAGTTTAGACCAGGCTGAAGCTAGCAGCCAATAACAGCAGCCACTAAGCCCGTTGAAGCTAGCAGCCAATAAGGAAATTCATCAAAGAACTGAGAGTACTGAGAGGCAGTACTGTTTTTAATACTTTATTTTATATAATTAAGGGTTAATGATTGGATAATTAATGCGACTGGCTGCTAGCTTCAACGGGCTTAGTGGCTGCTGTTATTGGCTGCTAGCTTCAGCCTGGTCTAAACTTACCCTGATGAATTCATCTTTTCTTTCACCAATTTACCTCATACATTTATATATCTAAAGTTTAATTATCGAACCATCAATTATTTCAAGCTATTATGTTTCATCAAGTTTTTTTTTTCTTATTTGATGCTTTCCCATATTATTTGTTAAAGGGAGTAAATTTCCAATTTCACTTTTCCTTTTATAAATCTTATTTTACATTCAATTTCATTTTCTTCAATTCAATTTGATTCACCAAACATGTTGACATACAACCATTTTACATACAAAAGATAAATAATTAAATACATACATGCAACTGTATGGATCAGTGAAAGTCAACTTTGCAGTGGATTCCAACTTGAAGATTAAACATAATCATTATAACTATAGGTGTTTTGCACTTTAAACCGGTATTATAGCAAAATAGTTCTAAATATACAGATTTATTTCTAAGTATCAGAAAAGAAATTTTGTTTTTTTTTAAAGAAGATTTAAATGAGTTTCGGCATTTTTTCAAAATAACAAATCAGATTGAATGTTGACTGAAACGATGGCAAATCCCCTCCCCCCGCCCAAAGGTGCTCATTTCTCCATGGAACCTTAGCCAACTCTGTTTTCAGAGGACAGGTCATATTTGCTCTGGCCGCGATCTCTTCTGCTTGATTTGACTTTTGAGCATGCTTAATGTTCCTTGTCTTCACATTGAGATGCTGGAAGAGTTAGAAGAATGAGGAATAACGACATGACAATTCTACTGATATTGACAGTTGAGCTCAGGGGAAAGTTTTTTTTTTCAGTGTAATTCAGGGCCTATGAAGATAAGATTAATCAAGGTGAAAAGTCAGTTGAAACATAAATTAGGAGCAAACATCGATCTCGGTTTAAAAATCGGGAGGTTGAAACAGGTGTCAAGGATATGTTAGCATCCCCTGTCGACCAGTCACACACGACGTATATGCTCCATAATGATTAAGTGAACAAGGAAATTTACGGGAGCCGGTGGGTGCCATTTTAAAGAACTGAATAGGCTTTTAAGAAGTTACGGGATTTTTTTTAAAATACCTGTCACTCCATTTTTGAGGAAGTAATAATTTGGCGAAGGTTGTAGCAGTGAAATACTAGTACTCAGTACAGTACAACCCAAACTCTCGTACATGCACAGAAAAAAGCAAACAAAAAACTAGTGTTTCATGTTTATTTCGACTGGGTAGAATGTATTAACTTAAGCCATGTTATGACAAACTCTGCTTGTCCAACGTAACCGTCCACTGAAAATGAATTGAAAATTAAAATATAACACTGATCAATAAAATCGATTACAGTGTGTATGCAAAAAAGGTTTATTTGATGTATTTATTCAACAATCTTTGCTCGTTTAAATTGCTCTCTTGAAAGTGTTAAAAAATAAAATTCTGTGTTGCACTCATTTAAAAGTTAAAAGTTAAAACAAATAAAATAATAAGTTTGAATCTTACAGTTTCTGTCAAAAAAGGCTAGAATCCAGGGAATGTCTCGTTCTTCTATTTGTCCATTCCTGTCCACGTCTAAGTGGTGAAATAGAACAATGGCCTCGAAGGGAGATCCAAGATTACGCTCACGCCAGTCCACAAGGAACTCGTCGCTAGTTACTGACTTGTCATCTGGAATTCATAATTTATTACTGTATTTTACAGATAACTCATTTTAACACAATTATTGTAATATGAAGTCTCTATCTCCTATGGCTTAAAAATTGTGGCGAAAAGTCGAAAAAGCTACTTTTAGCATATAGGTTACTGTCAAGGTCACAAGGCCATTGGCCTTGGTGTCACCTGAAAGAACTTAACTAGTGGTGTAGGCATACCAAATATGAAGTCTCTATCTCTTATGGTTCAAAAGTTATGGCGAAGGTTAAAGTTGACAACAGACAGACAGACAAACAGACAGGACAAAAACGAATTCACGAGGACAACACTTCATGTTCACATATTTCATGAAACACTTAGCTCTGGATGGTAAATTAATGAATTAAGTGACTACAGTGTGATTTTATCCTTGGCCTTGGTCTCATAATGCCCCCTCTTGCTATTCATATTGTATTAACAAAATTAAAGAAAAAATTTTCTCTTATGAAAGCCCAGGTACATTATCTTGTTGCCTTGATTTTCCACTTACCAATAAATGCGTTTTATATACTGTAGACGTACTTTTTTCCACGGGGTCATAATTCTGCAGAATCTCAATTTCTAATTTATCCGCCGGTAGAAAATTACGCATATTTCTTAGACTGTCACTATTTGCCTTACATTTTTATTAAGTACACTTGGACAAATTTCCACGGAAAATTTGTAACTGCGTACATAGCGTAAATTAATACCACACGGAAAAAATACTTCTACAGTATTCAATTTACAAATTAATTCAATTCATAATTAAAGATAATTCACTTTTTCAATACAGGTATTGAGGAAATGTAAACTTACAGTATGTAAATCTCTTCTAAATAAAATCAATGTGATAAATCCAATAATGGAAAAAATAGGTAAAAGGCTGCACCAAGCTAGAATATATCCTACAAAGTCACCTGAAAAACATTAACACAATTAGTCAGCAAGTTCAGGAAATAACAATATTATCATAATGAGCGAATTCTTCAAAATTTGCGAAGCAAATTCTAATAAAGTATTAATAGAAAGGAAGAATAAGACAAACCAGAGCATGATTTGAATAGGACCTCTTAACTCTTACTAAGACTTATGGGGCCCTACTCAAATCATGCTCTGGTTTTCTAACCATGACTACCCTTTATCTCCCTCCTTAGAAGTCTTTACCCCTCAAGATGAAGAGAACAAATCTGACTCATACTTGGCTAGTAGTACATGTAGTATTTCACATCTGTTCCTTTCCAATGCATGATACAGTTACTTCAGTAAATATTATGTTCTGGAAGGGAGAGAATAGGACAGACCAGAAAAGGATTTAAGCCTATACCTTCTGATCTCAACAAGTTGTTCTACAGCTTGATCAGTCATACCAATATGGCAAAAGAGGAATACAGTTCAAACTAGATCTGGACTCATAGAAGAACTTCTAACCTTTTGGCAGGTGCTCCATAAAGGTGATATGGCAAGAAATTAGTGCTGACTTTTACCTATTGTTCATTTGTAACCCTGTCACAAGACTATATAATCCAGTAACAAAGATTACATATGTATTTCTCAATACGCCAGTTTCCAGATTGTAGCTCTCCTACGATAGAGGCGCAAAAAGTACCCATTTCAGCATGGAGGTGGGACAGGTTGTCTCTGTATACAAAATTGCATAAATAAAAGAACGATATTTATGGCATTTAGAATTAATTAAATGTTATAGAAAGATAATAATGTTAAGCGGTTGGCTTAGTTTTAAGTCTTATAGAAAATAATACTGAAAACTAAGCCAGTCTTGTAATAATATTTGTGTACCTCAGCCCTTAAAAAAGAATTATCAGGGTGTCAACCTAACTCTTGTCTAGCCATTTACCAACATACAACATTTCTCTTTAAAAACATGCAAACTCCTCACCTACTATATAGAACTGCTGAAGATAAAGTGAAGCATACAATACTGACTAGATATTTCCATATATCATCCATCAAACTGTGATTTCTATAAACTCTGTAAATAGGATAAAACAATAAAGCATCATAGAATTATTTAAACCAGAGCATTTAATGCAAAAATATGTATATAAATATTGTTTTTTTTTAAAAATATCATTCTTTAATAAGAGGCTATAATTTGCTGATAGATTGGGAATAGATTCAATGAATTACCGTATAAATAAGAAGAACACCATGTAAGTTGAGAAAAACCATGCAAACTGAGCATGACTGGACGGCATCCCATACTCTGTGAAGAGTACAGCTCGATCTGAAAAAGAAGTATATATTAACGAAAGGTCAATGGGCCACAATGCTCATCCAGTTAAATTATTTAGTCCTGTTTTCCTCATCACAAAATTTTTACCCTCTGTTTAATTTCATTAAAAATGGTTAACAACGATATTATTTGCAATCTAATGCTATAGTTCTTGATGAAAATCAATGTATGGAAATTTAAACATTTGTTGTTAAACTCAGAGCAGAGGGTCATTTCTCCTTAAGTAAGCCCTACCTCTTAGAGGTCTATGCTCTCTGATCATATGCTTTAGAATCCAGTTACATGCTTCATTCAGCAGGAGACCAGTAAAATAAGAAATCTGAAATTGAAAAAAAATTCTTAAAATAAATACAAATATTATATTAAACCCTGATTTTTTGTTTCTGTATATTAAATTATTATTGCTGTAATCTCTGATCAATACACAACATATTACACTATAAGATTAGGATTAAAAGTTTTTTCTTTAGAGATCTTCAACACTTTTGCTCATCCTTCTTAAGATATTACTGTATATCCGTTTTTTTTTTTCACGTGTTGGAAAGTTTGCGAAAAAGGGGTAGATTAGTACAGATTTTATTTTGCATAAGTTATTTTTTTACGATTAAAGATATTTTGTTTAAAATGGTAATGTTTTTATGTCGCGTTTTAGCTGATATAATTTCGGCGTGTTTTATATATTGTGAATTAGAAATGGTCGTAAAAAATGCTAAAAAGAGATCACCATGAAAAAAAAACGGATGTACTGTAGTTAAAATTTATACTTTCACTCCAAATTTACTAAAAGGTCACGCCCAAGGCTTACTCTGATGGTAATTAGGTAGATTAACTGTATATTGAAGCAAAATTACATTATTGTCGTCCTGTGCAATGTTTATTTCTTAGATAAAACTATACATTCTACTAGTATTGCAAAGAAATAATTTTTTACAACAATTTAATGCTTTCTTTTAGTCGAACTCACCATAAAGGTTTAAATTACATACAAATTTATCGTAACAACACATTTAAACAGCAAAATAAAACTCTCAAAAATACAGCTCATATTGCTTTAAAAATATGAATGTTGTTTTCTTGGATACGTACCCTTAAATGTAGATTCCGAAAACTTTTATGATTGATATTTATAAACAGCTGACTTTTAATTTTGACTATCATCTAATCTAAAATAAGCTGGCATATAGGGATTAATGTTGATATAAAGTTACCAAAATCGAACACTGTCCTGTCTTGGTAACTATAGAAACAGTGCTGTTTCTTCATCAAATTTCATCAATATAAATTATGATATTCAGTCCTAGTTCAACCAATAAGTACTATTCAAGGTGAGTCAAATAATGATGTTTCTTGATTAAATGGCAATTTTATTCCTAAAGTAGCAAAGAAAATATCATTTTGATCCACTTGTACGTTGTTTCCATGGTACGTAATATTGCAAAGTAGCAATTAATCGCAATTTTTTCTTGTATTATTGGTGTTGCAGGGTCCTAGGGATGCATATTTGTCAGTCTTGAATTTTCCTGTTTTTCCTCGCGACAACATCATTATTTCAAACTAAGTTACTGATTTTGCTTGGTTAAACTGTGTTACCATTGCAACCATAAAAGTTATTTATAGAATAGCATTGCTTATACTTACCAGTATATACTTTAGGTCAAACATTTTGAATTCATTGTTTTTCTTAAGTTGTTAATTGAGCTTGATCATGTTACACGTACCATTAGTGAATAATGAGCGTTTTTCAGCATTTCTAATGCATTCCAAATGCAGCCTTGGTTTCCACTTAGGTATATATATTCTAAACAGTATCTTTACAGCATAAGTGGCAACTTACTTGTGTAAAATGGTTTGTTTGCTTTTCCTATCTTTTATTAAGGCTCAATACAGATTTAAAGTAGCCGAAAATCTCAATGTTTCAAACGTTTCTGGTTGTTACCATAGCAACCAAGACACATAGCAACCAAATTTTATTTGAAATTTGTTTTTAGTGTCATTTACTAATAAAGGGCAAAGTTTCATCAAAATCTATGCGTGGCAAATAAGTTTAGGTGGTTACAGAAAATTGCTATCAATACGTACGGTTCCTGTCAAAGTCGAAGAAAATTCTCTGGAATTCCAGTAGTGTTAATTTGTAGTTTTGATCGTGATCGGCGAGATGAAATACCCATCTGGCCTCAGCATCGCTTCCTTCCGGGAAAGGATTGGCGAGCACACTTTAAAAAGTGAGGGAAAAACATTCAAAATATAAAGTTTTGATGTTCCTGCCGAAAATTGGACAATTTCAATTCTTTAAGGCTGTCTCATGTGTATTTACGAAATTTCGAATACACTTGGGTTCATGGGTTTTGATTTATTTTGTAAAGATGCAGTTCTATAGCAGATTTTCTTACCTTACAAAAAAGCAGCATAATATAAATAGCATCATATTCCTGAAATGAAGAGAGAACCCTTTTTTTATTCTGATGATTTGTTTATTTTAATCTTGTTTTAAAAAAAAGGGGGGGGGGGGGTAAACACTCTCTCACTCTTGGAATGTGAAAAGCACTTCAATATGGAAAATTTAACATTGCCCAAAATAGATTTACTAATTTGTACGAAAGCCCAATGAGCTCATTTTCGTAGGTAAGAAAAATATTTTTCTCGCGTTATAACGCGAAACTTTCGCGAATTAACGCGAAAATTTCGCGATATTACGCGAAACTTTCGCGATATAACGCGAAACTTTCGCGAATTAACGCGTAACTTTCGCGAATTAACGCGTAACTTTCGAGTTATTTCGCGAAAAAATATGATGCGAGAATAGGATAGATTCAGAATATTTCATCTTATTTTAAAACCTTACTATTGAATGAATTTTACTTTCTTGTACATGTTTTTCAATTGTTAAATTCTTTAGACTGATTTTTTTGCAAGGAAAATCTCCACTTGACATTTTTTTCTGGCTGTTTTGTAATCAGTGACATTTACTACAACTGTACCACTAGTAAATTAAGCAATCAATCATTTTGGACAAAAAATTATACACTGTAGAAACATAACTTAAAAGTAAATGAACGATGTATAATTTCATTGTCTCCAATATTTTTATATTGGGTTATAGAGAAGTTCGTGGACTAGCCATAAATAAAAAGTAGTATACAGCAGAGTTTGAACACTTTGAATTGTCAATGTTTTCGTAAGCAATGGAATGACAACGTGGAGCAACCTCAAAATAGGATATCGAATTTCCACAGTGAATCCAACGGAGACAAATGAAAATCTGCTATCCAATTTTCACAAATGCGAAGGGACACAATTGACAAAACCTCATTTTGTCAATTTTCTGAGATCTTGATTTCTATAAAATAAAATAATTTCAAATTCTATAGAAAGTGCATAAAAAAACCGGAAAGCGGTGATTTTTCCCGAAATTATTAATCTTGAAGTTAAACTTTTGGAAAACTCACATAAACTTTGAATTGTTTGAACAGCGTTGAGAAAGATAAATTGTGACGGTAAAGATGGATTCAATAGAAGAAAGCTGAAAATTTAACTTATGATAGTCCAAGATCAAAATAGCCTTTTGCTTATCATTGTAATGAATAAAATTGATGACAAAATCGAAAGAACGTTGAGACTAAAGCAAATGTCTAGTTAGATAGCAAAAGTTTCGCGAAATAACGCGAAAGTTACGCGTTATATCGCGAAAGTTTCGCGTAATAACGCGAAAGTTAGCATAAAAATGCGAAAGTTACGCGTAATAACGCGAAAGTTACGCGTTATATCGCGAAAGTTTCGCGTTATAACGCGAAAGTTACGCGTTTATTCGCGAGAGTTTCGCGTTATAACGCGAAAAATTAATTTTCCTTACCTACGAAAATGAGCTCATTGGGCTTTCGTAAATTTGGATACTATTTATACATGTGTACAAATTATGCCCAAATCCATTTTTCATCTTCGAAAAATTGCTTTTATGAATAAGCTTTTATCATGCCAAGTTTTAATGAAGACATTGACTTGTCAAGTGCTAATCAGAAATGAAAGCATTAAAATTTCTACTTACTACACTGCTTCAATATTACCTTCTGTTTTCGCTCCTGTTGTATACGAAAAGGAAGTACGTTTGGCACTGATAAGATTGACCTTGCATGTATATGCTTAGAGGACAATATAGGTGCGTGGCTCTCCCTTCGTCATTTTTCTTTCTTAGAACATAATTATCAAACTGGACGACCTTCCTGGGTGTTTTAGTCTGAATACAGCATTTTTAAAGGAAGAGGTTAATTCGACACGGCTGTGAATATAAATCCCATTTTCCCCAATTGCAAATTATTATCTTTTTTTTAAAACCAAAGACCTTGATGGTCCACTTAGTAGTGTATGAAATAGCCCTGTAAGGAATCAATCATCCTCGAAATGCCAAGGATGAGGATCAATATAGACCCAAAGGAAGTAATTTTATTTGGGGGGTATTCTCAGTTATGGGCACTATCAACTACCAAATATATTCATTGACAAGCAAGAAAAAGAAAAGGTCATCAGCCGTTTTTATTGAGGGTCATGAGCATGAAGTAGCTTTGTATTCTAAAGACTAAAGCATACATGTACTATATATCGGCAAAATATTTGGGACCCCCCCCCCTCCTACGACCCTGCAATAGGATAACAACTTAATGATTATGTATACACTTGCATGTATGTATGTATTTTATTATTTGTCTTTTTATGTAACATGGTTGTATGCCAACATGTTTGGTGAATCAATAAAGAAATTGAAATTGAAATATATAAACTAAGCAAACTCAAGTTGATGTAGAAAAGTATCCTGTTAACAATTTCAAACAAAAGGAATGGCAACCAAAGATGTGTCTTGTAATTTTTACTACTTTGAAAGTATCTTTACTAGCCTGTATATGCCGGTGCATTGCTAGGACTACCCCCTCCCCTAATAACACAAGATTATAACCACAAAAACTTAAATATAGCTAGGACTAGCCCCCAACCCCATAACACAAGATTATGACCACACAAACTAAAATCTAACAATGGAAAATCACTAGTGATGTACCGATAAGAGAATACCTTTTTTTTCTCGGAAAAGGTTTAGCGATGTCCTCGATTTCATAGGCGTCGGAAGCAAATTGAAAGAGAGGGCTAACTAACAAAAAAAAAGTAAACCCCATTTTCAATGCCTATATTATGTCTTTGTATTAAATTTACGAAAAATTACGCAAAAAAAGTGGGGGTGCAAAGCAATCAGACCAAAACTGTAGGAGGAGTAGCATTTTAAAGGATTTTCACAGAAAATTCTATTTTTAGTAACCATGGCAACGCTGTTTATAGAAATCAAAAACCGATGCACTATTTTATGTGTCTTAGTTTAGACTATTTGTGTGCCAAGTAATGTTGAAATCAGATCAAAACTGAGGAGGAGTAGCATTTTTAGTAACCATGGCAACACTGTTTATTGAAATCAAAAACCGATGCACTATTTTATGTATTCAGTGTAGTCAACTTGTGTGACAAGTTATATTGAAATCAGATCAAAACTGTAGGAGGAGTAGCATTTTGAAAAATTGTTTACAGACAGATGGACAAACAGAAGGACGGACGACGGACACCTTACTATCGCATAAGCTCTTCTGGTCTCTGACCAGTAGAGCTAAAAAACTAGAACTGTCCAAACGGGACAAAATACCCCCAGCTTGTTTTTCAGAAGTGCTAAATCATGAATATTTTATGGATCTAAAAGAAGAGAGAAATGCTAAAACAATTTTAGTGCAAATGTAATTGCTCATTATATTTTTTAAAAATAATACAAAGGTGCAGCCTAATAAAAAAAATAGACTAAATATACGGACCACACACAAATTATGAACTTTTTCTGTCAGTGACCTTGAACTTGCATAAATGATCTTGGTTCAAAGTCATGACACAACATCAGGTCATAAGCAATGTTTGTGTTAAGTAGTAGATTCAAGTTTTTCCATAATGAAGAAAGATATGGACTGGACAAAAATTATAAAATTTTTCTTCCAAAGACCTTGAACTTCCCAAAATGACCTTGACCCAAGGTCATGACACAATCTTAGGTCATAAGGAATCTTTGTGTGAAATAAGAACCTACCAAGTTTATCCATGAGAAAGATATGGACCGGACAAATTATGAAACTTTTCTTCCAGTGACCTTGAACTTCCCCAAATGACCTTGGGTCAAGGTCATGACACACCCTTAGGTCATGAGGAATCTTTGTGTGAAATTAGAACCTACCATGTTTATCCATAAGAAAGATATGGACCAGACACGAATTATGAACTTTTTCTTCCAGTGACCTTGAACTTCCCCAAATGACCTTGGGTCAAGGTCCTGACACACCCTTAAGTCATGAGCAATCTTTGTGTGAAATTAGAATCTACCAAGTTTATCCATAAGAAAGATATGGACCGGACATGAATTATGAATTTTTTCTTCCAGTTACCTTGAACTTCCTCAAATGACCTTGGGTCAAGGTCATGACACAACCTTAGGTCATGGGCAATCTTTGTGTGGAGTAGTAGATTCTAATGTTCCTCCGTAAGAAAGATATGGAACGGGCATGTTTGCATAGACAGACGGATGGGCAGAAGTTTTTAAATGTAGGTCAAACTTCAAGGTCAAAGTCAAAATCAAATAAAAGGTACCCAGGGAAATGACCTTATCATGAGCAATAAACATGCAAAATATGAAAGCACCATGCAACTGTTAAAAAATTATGACCAAAGTTAAGTTTTTCAAAAGTAGGTCACACTCAAAGCTCAACCTTAAAAGTTCAAAAATATTTATCCATGGAGAGGTCTTATTACACTGAATACACAAACAAAGTCTGAAAACCATAGCACTAACTGTTTAAAATTTATGACCAAGGTCAAAGTTGGGATAATTCTTGCAAAATTTGGTCAAAACTCAAAGGTCCAGAGATCAAATATGTTGGTATCCAAAGAGAGGCTTTGTCAAATGGAATACACATAAAATATGAGAGCCATAGCTTCAATCAAATGGCCATTGTTAATGTTTGTGTGGACAGATAAAAGGACAGACAGACTGGGCAAAAACTATATACCCTCTAATCTTCAATTATTTGGCATAAAAAGGTGACCCCCCCCCCCCTTTTTTATATTTATGTCTATAAGGATGCTACTCCTCTTTTGTACTCTTATGTAGCAGAATTTTTTCAAAATTTTTTACATAACTTCCCATATAGAAGGCCTATAGAATGGTTTGTTTTATCTACGAGTACAAGATAATGGTAAAATATCAATAAATGGTACCATTTGATGCAGTCAAGCACTTGCTGAATACAAAATTGATGCTCAGTGGAAATAAACCTATTCATTTTTACATTCAAAATCGAATCGTTGCATCTAAAAGAATTATAAAAAGTATATATAAATTTGCAAAATAAGTCAAGCTAGTGCACACTACTAAATCTCATCCCCTTTTGGTGTCAGGTACGACAAATCATGAGAAAAATGCTTTGGAATCAATCGTTTCTTGTACTTAAGACACATGTCAAATGTTCTAATAAGGTCATAAAGTGCTACAATTGTTATCAGCAAACATGGACGGCTCTTTGACCTCTTTATCAGTCAGACATCTATTATTTACACATTTCACAATTTTCTCTTGTGTTCTTTTTTTTTTGTTGGTTAAGAAAATTATTCATGGTTTGCTTATACCATTTAAAAATTGATGGCAACTATTTCTTCTTTTTTTCCTAAGCATGTTTTCCTCACAGAATGATATTTTGAAGACCCTGTCAATCCCTTTATTTTTACCTCCCCCCCCCCCTTCTATCTCTCTAAAATATCTTGACACTGGACTGGTGTTACTAGTTTTATTTTACATCAATAAATAATGAACAAGAAGTTTTTATTAAAAACAAAATTATAAAACCCTATTAAAATACAAGTAAAGACAACCATGTATCTACCACAAAATTCTTCAAAATAACACCTCTTTTTCAAACATGACAATCCATACAAATTACATCAATGTGTACATTACAACATGCAGAAAAATTCATAATAAACATAACCATTTATCAAATCACATTACCCATTCCATGTTGATTCTTAGGCAAAGATGAATTTGCCTTGATTCATGATGATGAAGTGAAAAAGTGCATTAAATATAAGTGTTGTAAATAAAATATTATGGAAAACAACTTCATCTTTCTCTTATTATAGTGCAATTTATATGTACTACATTCATTTACATGTGTATCAATGTTTTAATATGTAATTTTACATATATTTCTCCTATTTTGAATACCTTGGAATAAATGGTGCCCGATGCAATATTCTTAAACATTTTTACCTGCACATTGATTATTATTTTTCATGATTTTTTTTCTCTCATAAACTTAACAAATGAGACCTGAATGAATAAATTAAAATCAAGTATCAAAAAATATATATGTATATATACCTTCTTTAATATGATTCTCAAATACAATGAATACTGTGTGTTATAGAGTAGAACTTCATTTCAGCAGCACCCTCAAGCTGAACAATAATGGTGAGTCAATAACAAGTGACATACCTGCCCATCATAAATGGTTGTTAAGAGTAGGAATACGAGAAATAGCTAATCCAAGCCTATATGGTGTACCTTTCATTTACATTGTAAAAGGAAAAAAAAAACTAAGGATTAGTTGTGGTACATAGCAAGTACTTACTCAAGGATAAGTTACATCATGGAAATGGTCCATTTGAAATGCAGTATACTGAGAATTTATTAGATTTTGAGATAAAGCTCAATTTTTTTGGAATTTGTGGGTACCTCTCATCCATGATTTAACATCATACACAATTTAATAATGGCATTACAAGTCACATTTTCTAAGTAACGATTGGTGTAAATTATGTCCCCGCAAACCTGTAGAATTTAAGCACTCCATGAAAATTGGTCCCCACAAATTTGAATGATTCTACAATAATATTAAACATTTATTTTAAGGGTGGGTAAGGGGAGTTAAATTTTCATGGTTGAGGAAAAGTTGTTGAATGTATAAAATTTTATATTTTGATGGGACTTGAATTTATAGGTCTCACCAACCACAAAAATTAAACCCCACAAAATTAGTGATTTCAAAGTATGCTTACTCTATAAATAAGACAATTTCAATGTAAGTTTCTGGGGAAAAAGACACAATTAAGCTTTATTTTTGCCTCATTTTTGCCTGTATCTCTAGGTAACAATAAACCTTGGTTAAATTTACCCAACTTTTATGCACTGCTGTTAAATCTACACCATCTACATGTATTGACTTGACATAAAAAATAACTTTAAAGGAATTATTTCTCATTAAAAGTTTTTGAGAAAAATAGACTCAAAATTTTAAATCATGTACTGTGCTTCAAAGTTCTCTATATTTCCTAATCTTCAGAATTTTAAATTTCTGTTATTCCTAGTACCAAAAATGCAAAAATTTATCAAATCTTCATTTGTAACAGTGACATTAATCACAGACAACAAAATTACAAGGACATCTAAAGTATTTAAATGTGTTCAACTTTTTAATGCAATTAATAGATTTCCTAGATAAAAATATACATTAAAATACAAGTATAGTCATAACAATCTAAACAGTCATTTTGATTAAATTATTTACGACATATAAATGCCAACCTTCACTAAACTGTATTTAGTATAGCTAATTAAAATACAAGACATGTACCGACATTACAACGCAGTCTTACAAACCTCTACCTACTTCATTATCTTAAATAAATAGGATTCTAGTTAGATTCAGCACAATGTTAGATCCATCACATTACATCTCTCCCTCCTGCTTTTTCTATTTGTCCCAAACAATCTTAATTTAGCAATCAATATAGATTACTCAGGCTTATCTTTCTTTCATCATTTCCAAGTTCTGAAACCTACACTGAATATTACACAGGACATTCTCTGATCTAATGTTTTAAAGGCTCACTGGAGATTCCCAACACAAGGAATCCATGGATTCCTGATAGGCTCACATTCAGCCAATCAGATACTTTTGAATTGGAGGGAGACTCTTTGCAATGCTGAGGAGGATCCACAACCAGACCAGCTACCTGCCACCAAGGTCACTGAGATTTACGACCAGTCACTTTCCTTTGTCTATTCCTATAAACACACATACATTAATGAAGTTATCCTCTTCATGCACTTCTGCATGTAAGGTGGCACAGATACATGTACCATTTTTTGAATAACAGAAAACAGACATAGATTCAACTGAATTAAATCATTAGAATCATACTGTGCATTATAAACATTCTACTGACTAACAGTACACGTAAATATACATTGTATTAACATTTGAATTAACTTTTTTTTTTTTATTTGTCTTATCTTTTAAATCAAATCAAAATTCTTTAAGATCTTTACATTTGAATTTCAAAGAACTACTTTATTGGTCATACCTAGCTTCTGATCTAGATGATGTATACTCAAACCACATAACATGTGGAATTAATGTAGAATCTCTTAGCATTAAAAATTCTCCCACAGGACTGCAAAGACAGAAAAAGACAATTTATTAAACTGTTCTGTTTTAAAAGCAATACATGTACTCTTCTGGGTAGCTTTTCCAAAAAAAACAAAAAACTCAGTCAAAATTCAGTATCTTGAGTGTCTACAAGTAAACTATCTTTGGTACATTTCATTGAATCTGTCCTGATTTTATCAATTACAATATGTTGAACTTCCATAAGATATAGGCAATAAACAATTCATTATATTAACAGCATATTTGAACTCACTGAGAAGCTAAATGAGGAAAACAGGGTGTTAATATTAGTTGTACTACAGCGAACCACAGAGCTCCCAGGAAAATCCCTAGTAATGCCCCACATGACACCTGTCCAAACGTGTGATAGCCTAGGTATACTCTGAAAATAGACACAAAAAGTTGCTAAATAAAATCAAGACATACAGGTTTAATTTAGGAGGAACTCTGTATGCAGAAGTTGTAAAAGCTTACATGAATTATTGTAATTTATCAAGTAATGTTAAAATTACTGTTATCACAGATGTCAGATGTTTTATATTTTTAGCATCAAGAAATGTGATAAATGGGAAGTATAAGCTTAGGTTGGCTTAGTTTTAAGTCTTATAGAAAATAATACTGAAAACTAAGCCAGTCTTGTAATAATATTTGTGTACCTCAGCCCTTAAAAAAGAATTATCAGGGTGTCAACCTAACTCTTGTCTAGCCATTTACCAACATACAACATTTCTCTTTAAAAACATGCAAACTCCTCACCTACTATATAGAACTGCTGAAGATAAAGTGAAGCATACAATACTGACTAGATATTTCCATATATCATCCATCAAACTGTGATTTCTATAAACTCTGTAAATAGGATAAAACAATAAAGCATCATAGAATTATTTAAACCAGAGCATTTAATGCAAAAATATGTATATAAATATTGTTTTTTTTTAAAAATATCATTCTTTAATAAGAGGCTATAATTTGCTGATAGATTGGGAATAGATTCAATGAATTACCGTATAAATAAGAAGAACACCATGTAAGTTGAGAAAAACCATGCAAACTGAGCATGACTGGACGGCATCCCATACTCTGTGAAGAGTACAGCTCGATCTGAAAAAGAAGTATATATTAACGAAAGGTCAATGGGCCACAATGCTCATCAAGTTAAATTATTTAGTCCTGTTTTCCTCATCACAAAATTTTTACCCTCTGTTTAATTTCATTAAAAATGGTTAACAACGATATTATTTGCAATCTAATGCTATAGTTCTTGATGAAAATCAATGTATGGAAATTTAAACATTTGTTGTTAAACTCAGAGCAGAGGGTCATTTCTCCTTAAGTAAGCCCTACCTCTTAGAGGTCTATGCTCTCTGATCATATGCTTTAGAATCCAGTTACATGCTTCATTCAGCAGGAGACCAGTAAAATAAGAAATCTGAAATTGAAAAAAAATTCTTAAAATAAATACAAATATTATATTAAACCCTGATTTTTTGTTTCTGTATATTAAATTATTATTGCTGTAATCTCTGATCAATACACAACATATTACACTATAAGATTAGGATTAAAAGTTTTTTCTTTAGAGATCTTCAACACTTTTGCTCATCCTTCTTAAGATATTACTGTATATCCGTTTTTTTTTTCACGTGTTGGAAAGTTTGCGAAAAAGGGGTAGATTAGTACAGATTTTATTTTGCATAAGTTATTTTTTTACGATTAAAGATTTTTTGTTTAAAATGGTAATGTTTTTATGTCGCGTTTTAGCTGATATAATTTCGGCGTGTTTTATATATTGTGAATTAGAAATGGTCGTAAAAAATGCTAAAAAGAGATCACCATGAAAAAAAACGGATGTACGGTAGTTAAAATTTATACTTTCACTCCAAATTTACTAAAAGGTCATGCCCAAGGCTTACTCTGATGGTAATTAGGTAGATTAAGAAATTAGTTTAATTTTTGAGAATTCACGAGGACAACACTTCATGTTCACATATTTCATGAAACACTTAGCTCTGGATGGTAAATTAATGAATTAAGTGACTACAGTGTGATTTTATCCTTGGCCTTGGTCTCATAATGCCCCCTCTTGCTATTCATATTGCATTAACAAAATTAAAGAAAAAAATTTTCTCTTATGAAAGCCCAGGTACATTATCTTGTTGCCTTGATTTTTCACTTACCAATAAATGCGTTTTATATACTGTAGACGTACTTTTTTCCACGGGGTCATAATTCCGCAGAATCTCAATTTCTAATTTATCCGCCGGTAGAAAATTACGCATATTTCTTAGACTGTCACTATTTGCCTTACATTTTTATTAAGTACACTTGGACAAATTTCCACGGAAAATTTGTAACTGCGTACATAGCGTAAATTAATACCACACGGAAAAAATACTTCTACAGTATTAAATTTACAAATTAATTCAATTCATAATTAAAGATAATTCACTTTTTCAATACAGGTATTGAGGAAATGTAAACTTACAGTATGTAAATCTCTTCTAAATAAAATCAATGTGATAAATCCAATAATGGAAAAAATAGGTAAAAGGCTGCACCAAGCTAGAATATATCCTACAAAGTCACCTGAAAAACATAAACACAATTAGTCAGCAAGTTCAGGAAATAACAATATTATCATAATGAGCGAATTCTTCAAAATTTGCGAAGCAAATTCTAATAAAGTATTAATAGAAAGGAAGAATAAGACAAACCAGAGCATGATTTGAATAGGACCTCTTAACTCTTACTAAGACTTATGGGGCCCTACTCAAATCATGCTCTGGTTTTCTAACCATGACTACCCTTTATCTCCCTCCTTAGAAGTCTTTACCCCTCAAGATGAAGAGAACAAATCTGACTCATACTTGGCTAGTAGTAGTATTTCACATCTGTTCCTTTCCAATGCATGATACAGTTACTTCAGTAAATATTATGTTCTGGAAGGGAGAGAATATGACAGACCAGAAAAGGATTTAAGCCTATACCTTCTGATCTCAACAAGTTGTTCTACAGCTTGATCAGTCATACCAATATGGCAAAAGAGGAATACAGTTCAAACTAGATCTGGACTCATAGAAGAACTTCTAACCTTTTGGCAGGTGCTCCATAAAGGTGATATGGCAAGAAATTAGTGCTGACTTTTACCTATTGTTCATTTGTAACCCTGTCACAAGACTATATAATCCAGTAACAAAGATTACATATGTATTTCTCAATTAAAAGATGATGGTCTTTAAAGTCTAGAAGGGTCGGGGTCTTATATTTTTTAGGTTACAACTATATTTCTTTAGTGGCAAATGGTTACAAATCATCTGAAACTTCAAGGGGTCTATATTTTTAGGTTACATTGGTTACAACTATTTCTTTATGGTGACGAATGGTTTCAATGGTTACAGATTACCTTTATCCCACATAGGACCTTGTAGACATAGAGGTAACAATTTAATATTAAACTGAATAAATAAAAAAAAAAAGCTCTTCGTAACGACTGTAACCATTGTAGCCAATTAAAAATGGAATAAATGGACATTATTAGTTCCCCAGTGAAAGGTTATGTAACCTGTGTTACCTGTGAGAGGGGACTGTTCGAATTTAAAACATCTATCTCATATTCTGTCGAGTGGCAAAACAATGCATAAAATGGTAAACATCATAATAATCGACAATCAAAGCCTTACCAGTAAAATTAGTAGTTTAATCAAATATATAAATTTATTTGCTTCATGATTCAGTGCAAGTTTGTAAGAATAAAGATAATAATTTATAATTTGTATAAAATCAAAATAAATCAAAATAAATTAGCAGAAAGATTTATCCCTTGTGCGTTTATGACAATGCCATGCATTATTTTGTAGGCAAAGGCGACCAAAGGGCGAAACTATCAACGAAGAGACAATATGATTAAATGTGCAGGTGTATCCTACTTGTAGGAATGGGAGATAACCGCGATATTTTGATTAACATCAACAGATGTGCCAATGAATCCGAGTGTATAGGCTTGCGAATCTGGTGGAAACAAACCTTTTGGATATTCTACATGGGTTAGAGATATTGATTTCCAAACCACATCAGTAAAAGCATTATCTGTTTGTGTGGTCTGCATTTTGTCAGCATCATCCATTGCACCGGAAGTGAATGTTGCGCTTGCGAGAATTCCGATGGTGTTTATCAAAGACAATGCCATTGGCTGGAATAGAATAACTGTAAACAAAGTGCCCGTACAGTTTTAAAACCTTAAATCTGATTGGTCGTAAAAGGGGATTTCCAAAAATATGGCTACTCAACGAACACATGCTCTTTCATTCAAAATATTGGCAGAATGTTCAACAACAAAAGCAAGAGCCAGTCTTATGAAACTTCCTCATGCAACAGTCGATACACCTGTGTTTATGCCAGTTGGTACACAAGGAACGTTGAAAGGCCTCGTTCCTGATCAACTGCGGGAGTTAGACTGTCGGATAGTGTTGGGGAACACCTACCACCTGGGTCACAGACCGGTTTGTAATGACGACAGCTGTCTTAAACTACTATAATCTACATATAAGAGATAAATACCTTCCTTTCCAATGCATGATACAGTTACTTCAGTAAATATTATGTTCTGGAAGGGAGAGAATAGGACAGACCAGAAAAGGATTTAAGCCTATACCTTCTGATCTCAACAAGTTGTTCTACAGCTTGATCAGTCATACCAATATGGCAAAAGAGGAATACAGTTCAAACTAGATCTGGACTCATAGAAGAACTTCTAACCTTTTGGCAGGTGCTCCATAAAGGTGATATGGCAAGAAATTAGTGCTGACTTTTACCTATTGTTCATTTGTAACCCTGTCACAAGACTATATAATCCAGTAACAAAGATTACATATGTATTTCTCAATACGCCAGTTTCGAGATTGTAGCTCTCCTACGATAGAGGCGCAAAAAGTACCCATTTCAGCATGGAGGTGGGACAGGTTGTCTCTGTATACAAAATTGCATAAATAAAAGAACGATATTTATGGCATTTAGAATTAATTAAATGTTATAGAAAGATAATAATGTTAAGCAGTGATGCATTTGGTGATTTTATCAAGCTCAACTATGCATAAATACATATCTACTATAAATTTTCGGATACTTGAAAACGAAAGAAACGTCAGTCTTTATAAAAAGTAACCGATTTTCTTGATTGTACGAACATTTTCCAAAAAGCAAGTGTTTTTAAAGTTATAATAAGGAAAAGAATCAATATGTCATTTAGATTCCCGACGTGCAATGACCAGGTACATGTGCATCGTATTTATTAGAGGTCCATATCTCTTCCCTCGGCCGAAAAGTCTTACATCCACTGATATTTTCTTTTTTTGTTTCGATATTTTTGCTTTAAAAATGATGCCTTTACTTTAATTCGGTTATTCTTAAGTTGCAGAGTGCATCCTGACAATCGTGTAGTTATGATAAATTGGTATATCTCTGATACAATGTATCTAACATGCACAACATCAAAATATCTGTCCCACCTGTTTGTTTACGCGGCAACGAAATTCCCCTCCTCAACGAAAGAGCGCACCAAGGGAGATAATCTCGAAACTTGCGTATTAAAAGATGATGGTCTTCAAAGTCTAGAAGGGTCGGGGTCTTATATTTTTTAGGTTACAACTATATTTCTTTAGTGGCAAATGGTTACAAATCATCTGAAACTTCAAGGGGTCTATATTTTTAGGTTACATTGGTTACAACTATTTCTTTATGGTGATGAATGGTTTCAATGGTTACAGATTACCTTTATCACACATGGGACCTTGTAGACATAGAGGTAACAATTTAATATTAAACTGAATAAATGAAAAAAAAAGCTCTTCGTAACGACTGTAACCATTGTAGCCAATTAAAAATGGAATAAATGGACATTATTAGTTCCCCAGTGAAAAGGTTATGTAACCTGTGTTACCTGTGAGAGGGGACTGTTCGAATTTAAAACATCTATCTCATATTCTGTCGAGTGGCAAAACAATGCATAAAATGGTAAACATCATAATAATCGACAATCAAAGCCTTACCAGTAAAATTAGTAGTTTAATCAAATATATAATTTGATTTGCTTCATGATTCAGTGCAAGTTTGTAAGAATAAAGATAATAATTTATAATTTGTATAAAATCAAAATAAATCAAAATAAATTAGCAGAAAGATTTATCCCTTGTGCGTTTATGACAATGCCATGCATTATTTTGTAGGCAAAGGCGACCAAAGGGCGAAACTATCAACGAAGAGACAATATGATTAAATGTGCAGGTGTATCCTACTTGTAGGAATGGGAGATAACCGCGATATTTTGATTAACATCAACAGATGTGCCAATGAATCCGAGTGTATAGGCTTGCGAATCTGGTGGAAACAAACCTTTTGGATATTCTACATGGGTTAGAGATATTGATTTCCAAACCACATCAGTAAAAGCATTATCTGTTTGTGTGGTCTGCATTTTGTCAGCATCATCCATTGCACCGGAAGTGAAGGTTGCGCTTGCGAGAATTCCGATGGTGTTTATCAAAGACAATGCCATTGGCTGGAATAGAATAACTGTAAACAAAGTGCCCGTACAGTTTTAAAACCTTAAATCTGATTGGTCGTAAAAGGGGATTTCCAAAAATATGGCTACTCAACGAACACATGCTCTTTCATTCAAAATATTGGCAGAATGTTCAACAACAAAAGCAAGAGCCAGTCTTATGAAACTTCCTCATGCAACAGTCGATACACCTGTGTTTATGCCAGTTGGTACACAAGGAACGTTGAAAGGCCTCGTTCCTGATCAACTGCGGGAGTTAGACTGTCGGATAGTGTTGGGGAACACCTACCACCTGGGTCACAGACCGGTTTGTAATGACGACAGCTGTCTTAAACTACTATAATCTACATATAAGAGATAAATACTAATATTACCATAAAAAAAGGTATGGAGATAATGTACATTAATCAAGCTCAAAAGTCCATCTAATAGAACAAATCCAGAGCAGAGCAAACACAGATCTCTAAATAGGCCCCTAATCAGATCAGATCAAAAGTGGGATTAGGTGCTATGGAGGAGTAAACATTCCTAGCTGTTAAATGGTTACACCAGCTGTTTGCCTCTTGTCTTGATCAGGAAAACGGAAAAATCTGTAGAAAAATCATTGTGTAAAAAATGACCAAACAATAAGTTAATTAAAAAAACTTTTCTATAACTTTTTCCAGGCTCTTTCATGATTTTAGATTTGATATTTTACGTGCCTAGAAAACGTCAGAGCCGGCATTATTAGGAAAACTTGAAATTTTGCCATCTCCAACCACAGTTCATTTTCAATACCTTTTGCCTTAGAAAGACATGAAATGCTTGTGTAACGGGAGAGGAGAAAATGCAGCGGATCAGATACCGGGATTCGAACCCGGGCCCCCTGAAACTCCGGTCAGGTGCTCTACCAACTGAGCTATCTGGCCACCGGCGATCGAACCCGGCTGACCGCCACACTTGTATTCGCACCTTTTTCTCATGGGTTATCATACTTCAGTTTGTAGAAGTAAAATGCGCCAGATTGTAGACTTCATATGTCTATAACTTATATATTGATGAAAATTAATAGTTTTTATTTTCTTTTTCGGCAAAAAACAGCTGTCAGTTGGGCTCTGTAAGAAATGGTAGTGATTACTTACTGCATCGGAAAGTGTCCGATGCATGGTTAATTTGTGTTCGATTTACGGAGAAATGAACATACTAGTAAAAACCAGCCATAAAAAGAATTGTACAAACATTAAAGTGAAATTTCTTAAAAATTTATGTAAAATTACTAATCTTTGACAAAAATCACAAAAGTCTGACTCATTCCGTTGAAGTTGAATTTAAAAGAATGATAACTCTAAAAATTACAAAATCCTAAATTTCTGGTTATTCCCCTTTAATGATGAAAAGTATGACATAACTTCAAGGCCATTCTCGGGATATTTTTATCACAACGTGATAAAAACAGTCGGTATCATTAAAACATTTACATCTTCAGCTTCAAGACAGAAACAAATAAATACACAGAACTCTTAAGTTGAAAGAGAGTTTATTGCCTAAAGTTGTCCGAAGCAAGGTATGTGTCTGATGCATGGTTAACTCAGCCTATTCTGGAAAGCATCTGACACAGATAAATTGAAATTGCTGACAAGGTCATATGGATAAAAGACCTTGTGCTTAAATGGCTTAAAATGAGACAGTTGAAATTCTTGTTTTATCAACTTGTTTGTCAATAGCTTGCCCCTGATTCCATGAAAAATATTGTATTGTGACAAACCACATATCATTCATTGATTGTATAAAGCCTTTATTAAAGGATAGTTATTCAAGATACATAAAATCTTTTGTAACTTATTTTATGGCGTCTGTTACCCAAAGATACCAATGCAAAATATGTATAGAAAAGAATATTGTACATTAAAGATCATTTTGATATTGAGTTATCCACCTCCCTTTTTCGAGTGCAATGGAAATATGTATAAAAAAAATATTGGGTAATACCCCTATTATAATCTAACTCAAACAAAAAGAATTCAAAACAAAATATTTCAATTGCTGCATCATTGATGCTTGCAGATTTATGAACTTAAGCTACAGCACTACTGTCAACAGTGTGCACCAAGAACTTTTTAAACACTAGCTGAGGATGAAGTGTTTTGGATTTATAACAACAAAGCAGAAAAATGTTCTGTCAATTTATAAATTGAAAGCTGTTAATTAATTTTTTTATTGGTTATTTAGGGCCCAGAATTGCTGGAAAAAGCTGGTGGTTTACACAAGTTTATGAAATGGGACAGGGCTCTTCTAACTGTAAGTTGTATCAAATTTTCCATCGATAAAAAATAGAATGCTTGTAATTGCAGCAATTATGCAATCTTATATAAATGTTGCTCTCTAAATACTCAGATAAATATTGAGTTTCAAGATCCCTGTTTGAGGTTTCTAAATCTTTTGGTGGCATTCATTAAAACCGCTTTGTCTGACATCATCATGATCATGAAAATGAAATACATTTATTCTGACATATTATGAAATTTAATCAATAACTGTTCTCAAAATTGTGTGTAGGACTATAAAAGTATTTATGACTGTTCTGGTAATTGTGTGTTGTAGGACTGTTCTAGTAATTGTGTGTTGTAGGACTGTTCTGGTAGTTGTGTGTTGTAGGACTGTTTTAGTAATTGTGTGTTGTAGGACTGTGATGGTAATTGTGTGTAAGCCTGTAACGGTAATTGTGTATTGTAGGACTTAAATGGTAATTGTGTGTTGTAGGACTGTGATGGTAATTGTGTGTAGGACTGTTCTGGAAATTGTGTGTGTAGGACTCTTCTGGTAATTGTGTGTAGTAGGACTGTTCTGGTAATTGTGTGTTTAGGACTGTTCTGCCAATTGTGTGTATGACTGTTCTGGTAATTGTGTGTGTAGGACTTTTCTGGTAATTGTGTGTGTATGACTGTTCTAGTAATTGTGTGTAGGACCGTTTTTGTCATTGTGTGTTGTAGGACTGTTATAGTAATTGTGTGTTGTAGGACTGTTCTGGTAATTGTGTGTTGTAGGACTGTTCTTGTAATTATGTGTTGTAGGACTGTTCTTATAATTGTGTGTTGTAAGATTTTTCTGGAAATTGTGGTTTGTAGGACTGTTCTGGTAAGTGTCTGTTGTAGGACTGTTCTGGTAAGTGTCTCTTGTAGGACTGTTCTGGTAAGTGTGTGTTGTAGGACTGTTCTGGTAATTGTGTGTTGTAGGACTGTTCTATTCATTGTGAATGTAGGACTGTTCTGGTAATAGTGTGTTTTTGTAAGACTGTTCTTGTAATTGTGTGTTGTTGGACTGAGTCTATTCTGGTAATTGTGTGTTGTAGGACTGTTCTGGTAATTGTGTGTTGTAGGACTGTTCTATTCATTGTGAATGTAGGACTGTTCTGGTAATAGTGTGTTTTTTTAAGACTGTTCTTGTAATTGTGTGTTGTTGGACTGAGTCTATTCTGGTAATTGTGTGTTGTAGGACTGTTCTGGTAATTGTGTGTTGTAGGACTGTTCTATTCATTGTGAATGTAGGACTGTTCTGGTAATAGTGTGTTTTTTTAAGACTGTTCTTGTAATTGTGTGTTGTTGGACTGAGTCTATTCTGGTAATTGTGTGTTGTAGGACTGTTCTGGTAATTGTGTGTTGTAGGACTGTTCTGGTAATTTTGTTGTAGGATTGTTCTGGTCATTGTGTGTAGGACTGTTCTTGTAATTGTGTGTGTAGGACTGTTCTAGTAATTGTGTTGTAGGACTGTTCTGGTAATTGTGTGTTGTAGGACTGTTCTGGTAATTGTGTGTGGTAGGACTGTTCTGGTAATTGTGTGTTGTAGGACTGTTCTGGTAATTGTGTGTTGTAGGACTGTTCTGGTAATTGTGTGTTGTAGGACTGTTCTGGTAATTGTGTGTTGTAGGACTGTTCTGGTAATTGTGTGTTGTAGGACTGTTCTGGTAATTGTGTGTTGTAGGACTGTTCTGGTAATTGTGTGTTGTAGGACTGTTCTGGTAATTGTGTGTTGTAGGACTGTTCTGGTAATTGTGTGTTGTAGGACTGTTCTGGTAATTGTGTGTTGTAGGACTGTTCTGGTTATTGTGTTGTAGGACTGTTATGGTAATTGTGTGTTGTTGGACTGTTCTGGTTATTGTGTGCTGTTGGACTGAGTCTGTTATGGTAATTGTGTGTTGTAGGACTGTTCTGGTAATTGTGTGTTGTAGAACTGTTCTGGTTATTGTGTGTTGTTGGACTGAGTCTATTATGGTAATTGTGTGTTGTAAGATTTTTCTGGTAATTGTGTGTTGTAGGACTGTTCTGGTAATTGTGTGTTGTAGGACTGTTCTGGTAAGTGTGTGTTGTAGGACTGTTTTGGTAATTGTGTGTTGTTGGACTGTTCTGGTTATTGTGTGTTGTTGGACTGAGTCTATTCTGGTAATTGTGTGTTGTAGGACTGTTCTGGTAATTGTGTGTTGTAGAACTGTTCTGGTTATTGTGTGTTGTAGGACTGAGTCTATTATGGTAATTGTGTGTTGTAAGATTTTTCTGGTAATTGTGTTGTAGGACTGTTTTGGTAATTGTGTGTTGTAGGACTGTTCTGGTTATTGTGTGTTGTAGGACTGAGTCTATTCTGGTAATTGTGTGTTGTAGGACTTGTCTGGTAATTGTGTGTTGTAGGACTGTTCTGGTTATTGTGTGTTGTAGGACTGAGTCTATTCTGGTAATTGTGTGTTGTAGGACTGTTCTGGTAATTGTGTGTTGTAGGACTGTTCTGGTAATTGTGTGTTGTTGGACTGAGTCTATTCTGGTAGTTGTGTGTTGTAGGACTGTTCTGGTAATTGTGTGTTGTAGGACTGAGTCTATTCCTGTTTGTTGTAGGACAGTGGAGGCTTCCAGATGGTGTCTCTCCTAAAACTGGCAGAAATCACAGAAGAAGGAGTCAAATTCCAGTCTCCTCATGATGGTTCAGAAATGATGTTGACCCCAGAACACTCAATACATATACAAAATGCCATAGGTAACCAACCTCAGAACATAATGTCATGAAAATTAACAACCCTGGTAGCTTCAAAACATTTTATAAGTATCTAGTCTGACAGTACAATATGTCATGGAAATCTAAGAAGAGAGCAAAGACCCCTAGCACATAACAGTATGCCATAGATAATTAAGGTAATCCGATCCTCAGGTTTATAAAATTAGCAGTTAAGTAGTCAAAAATACTCATGAACGTATCTCTGAATCCACAAAGTTATGTAAATTTATCCACAATATTTCTTTAAAGTTAAAGATTAAAGTTAATCATATTATATAGGGAAAATTGTCAAATCTCCAATAATTTTGCAGGGAAAGTGAATTGGAATATCAGTAATGCATTTTCTTACTGCAAATTGATCAACAAATATATTTTACGTTAATAAACAATAGGTATCCAGGCATTCAGAGAAATTGTCATAATTTTTATACTTATTTGGTATTTTTTGTCTAATATTTCAATCATGTATTCTATAATACATAGTGTAAAAGTGTAAAAGGCATTTGCTATCATAGCAAGGCACCACAAATCACTTCTCATTTCATATCATGCTAATAAGCATTGGTATCAAAGGCTTCAAGAAAATCTTATGTATCTAAAACTGTATTTAATTCTTTCTCCTTTTCTAGGGTACAAATGTCAACTTTTATAAAAACCTTTTCTTTCTAAGACTTCCAAAGACCTTAAATCTTATAGAAATGAATATAATGAAAATTGTTGCTTAAAAAAATTTCATTTTCAAGCTTCATTTCGATGCATTTCAAATTAAATATTAATTTTTGGAGTTATCCTTCCTGGCTGAGGATCAGATATCCTTAAATGTAGAACATTTCATTTAACAGAATACAGATTACCCAAGTATATAGAATGATAAATGTAACTAACCTGAGAGAACAGATTACCATAGATGCCTGTAGTTACAGTATTTCATCACTTGGAGGCTAACATAATCATTGTTGTCCTCAATTCCTGTCAGTATTGTGGCGTCGGTAGTCCAGTGGTTAAGGTGCCGGACTCCAAACCGAAAGGTTGTGAGTTCGAATCCTGGCCATGACAAGCCGACGTTGTGTCCTTGGGAAAGGCACTTTACACAAATTTCCTCACTCTACCCAAGTGTAAAAGGGGTACCTGGCTATAGACAGTGAAAGATATTGTCAGAATGTTAGTGTTCTAGCGCTGATAACGGCAACTTGCACTCAGAAAGATTCTGGATTGTTAAAGTCTGCTGGGGTAATAATGTATTGTAAAGTGCTTTGAGTAGCATTTATGCTAGAAAAGCGCTATATAAAAACAATCATGATTATTATTTGTATAATGCCATTTACATAAAACACTTCAAAATTAAAAACTTGGCTTCATACTACTACACTGTATATTTATTTTTGAAACATAAGGTTTATAGTGGCTGAGGGTAAAATGGATGTTGTCTACAAATGTAGTCTGAGAGTTGAGAGTTAACCATTGATGTAAGAACCCTCCTTATTAAATGTAGGTGGTGTATTTCAGGTGCCGATATCATTATGCAGTTAGATGATGTTGTACACAGCTGTATAACAGGCCCTAGGGTAGAGGAGGCAATGTACAGGTGTGTCCAAAATCTACAATCATTGATTACATTCTGTATTGTTCACTTTAGGTGGCATTTTGTACCTTTTTAAAATTATGTCTTTTATAGTTTTTTTAAAGTTTATATTCTTAATTCACTGCATAATTTCTATAAATGTAGAAATGTTATTGTTACAAGCTGATAATAAAGAATCTCTCTGTTGCTCCATGTTATAATCTGATTTTATTCTGTTTTAGAACAATCAGATGGCTAGACAGATGTTTAAAAGCTCACAAAAGACCACATGACCAGAACATATTTCCTATTGTGCAAGGTGGTCTGTATCCAGAACTCAGGAAAAAGTGTGCCCAAGGTACATCAGTTATACATGAGATATCAAAACATGACAGTAAATCACATACAATACTGGTGTTGAATTAGATGCTGAGCTCAAGGTACACCAGTTACATGAAATATCAAAACATGACAGCATATCAACATACTTTGTATCAAGATTAATACTGGTGATGTAATGGATGATGGTTTATTTTTATATATGACATTGAATCATTCAAACATAATTGAGGTGGTTTTATAAGTCATATGTTTAGACAGTTTTGACTGCGAATTTAGAGCCAAAGTTGCTTTTGGAAGCTAAATTGTTAGTTACTGTTTCCATAAATATAACTACAGACTTGACAAAAATGGTTTTTATCTCACCTCAAAAAGTTGAGATGGGTTTATGCTATACCCCTGACAATTGTGTTGGTGTTGGCATCCTTGTAAAAAAAAACTCCAAATTAAAAAGAAGACCTACCTGGACCAAACTTACAATGATGATGCATCTAGGGATTCACACTACCTAATGTGCTTCAGATGCTGGATTTGACCTACATTTTCCAGATGAGTGAGCACGGGAAAGATTTTGAAGCAGGTCCATTGAGAGGTAGTTATAACTGTAAAGTGTCTAAACTTACATTGATGCATCTGACCTACACTTTCTAAATGAAAATATCCACTGGTACCCTGTGTTCAGGTTTGTACAGATCATGACCCCCAGGGATAGGATGGTTCAATCCACAATAGATAATCAAAGTTAATCATAGGTTTACATAGTAAATATTTTTTTTCCTAGGAACATCAAAGTCATGATTTGTCAAATTTTTAAGAAGCATCCTTGAAAAGGGTTGATTCCAGTTTGTTCAAATCATGACCCCTTTGGGATAGAGTGGGACTAAAATGGGTGATCAAGTTTTACATGGGACCATACAGGAAAAAAGAATCTAGTTAATGACTCATTTGAACTTTGTGGCCTGGAGTCATTTTGTTTGTTGTGAGGTTTCACATGTAAGTGTTTACAGCATACATAAGAAATATACCAGGCTCTGCTATTGGTGGTTTTATGTTGTATATCATTACAGAGTTGACAAAGAAAGATGTACAAGTTTTTATTATTGGTGGTTTTATGGTGTATGTCATTACAGAGTTGACAAAGAGAGATGTACCAGGCTTTGCTATTGGTGGTTTTATGGTATATGTCATTACAGAGTTGACAAAGAGAGATGTACCAGGCTTTATTATTGGTGGTTTTATGTTGTATGTCATTACAGAGTTGACAAAGAAAGATGTACAAGGTTTTATTATTGGTGGTTTTATGGTGTATGTCATTATAGAATTGACAAAGAGAGATGTACCAGGCTTTGTTATTGGTGGTTTTATGTTGTATGTCATTACAGAGTTGACAAAGAGAGATGTACCAGGTTTTGTTATTGGTGGTTTTATGGTGTATGTCATTACAGAGTTGACAAAGAGAGATGTACCAGGCTTTGTTATGCCCCGCCATGAATATGGCCGGGGCATATAGTGTTTGTCATGTCCGTCTTCCGTCCTTCCGTCCTTCCGTCTTTCTGTCCTTCCGTCCTTCTGTCCTTCCGTCCTTCTGTCCTTCCGTCACACTTTGTGTTTAGCTCTGTTCAAAGCTAAATTTCAAAGAAACTATCCAAGATATTTTCATCAAACTTTATATGCTGATAGATATTGATGAGAGCTATGCAACTGCATCAACATTTTTTGACCTTGACCTTTCCTTTGACCTTGACCTCACTTCTTAAATTAGTGTTTAGCTCTGTTTTAAACATACCATTCAAGATGGTTTATCAAACTTCATATGTTGATACAAACTTGCATGAATGATGCATCTCGGGATGAACACTACCAGACTTGCTTCAGATGCTGGATCTGACCTACATTTTCCAGATGAATGACCAGGTTGTCCGTCCGTCCGTCCGTCTGTCTAGCTGTCTGTCCGTCTGTAAACTTTTCACATTTTCGACTTCTTCTCAAGAACCACTGGGCCAATTTTGACCAAACTTGGTACAAAGCATCCTTGGGTGAAGGGAAATTTAAATTCTTAAAATAAAGGGCCAAGTCCCCTCACAAGGGGAGATAATCAAGAAAAGACAAAAATAGGGTGGGGTCATTAAAAAATCTTCTTCTCAAGAACCACTGGGCCAGAAAAGCTGAAACTTATGTGGAAGCATGCTGGAATAATGTAGATTCTAAATTGTTCAAATCATGACCCCCGGGGGAAGGGCGGGGCCACAATGGGGAATCAAAGTTTTACATAGAAATATATAGGAAAAATCTTTGAAAATCTTCTTCTCAAGAACCACTAGGCCAGGACAGCTGAAACTTGTGTGGAAGCATATTGGGGTAGTGTAGATTCTAAATTGTTCAAATCATGACCCCCGGGGGAAGGGCGGGGCCACAATGGGGAATCAAATTTTTACATAGAAATATATAGGAAAAATCTTTGAAAATCTTCTTCTCAAGAACCACTGGGCCAGAAAAGCTGAAACTTATGTGCACATGGAAGGATCCTTGGGTAAGGTAGATTTCAAAATGTCTAAATTATGATCAGTGGGGTAGGGTGGGGATGTATTATGTATTACAAGGAGGAAATCTGGTAAAGAACAGAATGGTCAAAGCTTCTCAGGTGAGCGATGTGGCCCATGGGCCTCTTGTTGTTGTATGTCATTACAGAGCTGACAAAGAGGGATGTACCAAGTTTTGCTATTGGTGGTTTTATGTTGTATATCATTACAGAGTTGACAAAGAGAAATGTACCAGGTTTTGCTATAGGTGGTTTTATGTTGTATGTCATTACAGAGTTGACAAAGAGAGATGTACCAGGCTTTGCTATTGGTGGTTTTATGTTGTATGTCATTACAGAATTGACAAAGAGAGATGTACCAGGCTTTGCTATTGGTGGTTTAAGTGGAGGAGAATCAAAGGATGAATTCTGGAGAATGGTGGACATTTCAACAGATCATTTACCGAGAGAAAAACCACGCTACTTGATGGGAGTAGGGTGAGGTTTTTTTTTTTAGCAATAAAGATATGGCTGTGTCAATCTATTTTTATCATCTAGAAATTAAAAAAAACATTCATGCAATGAATTGTTTATTGTACCGAAACAAGCATAAACAAGCATAAACTTTCTAAAATTCACTTTCATTTTTAATGCAAAGTTAATGATAACTAATCAACAATTTCGTGATGCACCAGGCTTTTGTGACATCTACTCTCGGGAGTTTTCTTTCGAGGAACGATAACTATATTGTGGGAAAATGCACTAGGTTTCCGTCTTTCCGAAGAGGTGGAATATGACGAAAAGTGTGCCGACGACCATTAAATATGAAGTTTTGTGGCCCGATCACATAATAATTTAGAATCAATCAGATTACGTGTTGTGTAGAATAATTATAATGAGGTATAATAATTTTTTTAGTGAGTAATTAATTATAATATGTAACCGGTATGTACATTATTTATATACAAATGTATGTATTTTAAAACCAGTAAGCTTTATTTTTGTCTTATAAACTACCAGTGGAATATATAATTTATTCCTCAAAAGAGAGTTCAATAACTTCAAAATTTGAATTTATCTTAATCTTGCTGTAAAAAATTAAATATTGAATAACATTTCTGATCAAATTTTGTCTGTTGTGACTTGCCTATTAGCTTTGTTGTCTTGCTAGTAAACATATAACATTTTCATCTCCACAAAATTCCCTGAGCTAATTTTGATCAAACTTCGCAAGTCTTCAAAAATTTCCACTTTCAGAAAAACTACAGGGTCAAGATAAATCATACTTCAATAAAGCATCTTTTGATAGTGAAGTTTGCTCAAATAATGGCTGTTGATGACAGGGTTTGACCTCAGATAGGGATCATGATATGTGAATTCATAAAAAAAATCTTTAAGAATCTCCTCAGTACAAGAACTGCAAGCACTTATGAGATTTGTTGAAATACAAGCATCCTTAGTATAACAGATTCAGATTTGTTCAAGTCCTGGCCAGGGAAGGGAAAGGGGTCAAGAAAACCTGAGACGTAGTTAGTCATATTGCAATGCAAGCATTCTTAGGGATTGCTGATTCACGTTTGGTCAAATCATGGCCTAGAGAAGGGGGAATGGGGGAGGGAGGGGCTATAGGAATTAAAGAAAAAATCTTTTTATGTCTTCTCAAGTGCATCAGGGCAATAATAAGTCATATGAATGTGTCAGCTTACTTACTAGGTGGTGTAGATTCAAGTTAGTCTGATTGGGGGGGGGGGGGGGGTCACAAACGTAGTTCAAAGTTTAACAAGAATTATTTAGGAATGTCATAAAAACAATAAAATTTTGAACAAGGAAAGAAATCTCCTCTAGAACAACAAGACCATATTTCGGTTGTCAAATTGATACTGAAGCATTATTATGTGGATTTTTGTTTAATCATGACTCAAGATCCCTATGACCATTATCATTCATGGGATCTTGAAAGATTTTTACTTGGGAATAGAGGAACTAAATTCTTTTTAAAAATCTTCTGAAGAACATCAGAGGCAAGATGACTCAGGTGAGCATTGAGGCCCATGGTAAATTTTGTTTGACAGGTTTGCTGTTGACCTTGTGGTTTGTGTGGCTCTGGGCTGTGATATGTTTGACTGTGTTTTTCCTACCAGAACTGCCGTAAGTGGATATTTTCATTCAATCTAGGTGCTTTGAAACAGATTCCACAATATTGTTAGAATATAAGAATAGCATGTCTGTTAGTGTGTGTATGACACTGATTTTAGATTCAAAAGAAATTATTTGTTGACAAAAATTTATCTAATTTTACAGAGGTTTGGCAATGCGTTGACATCTACAGGAACCTTAGTTCTACACAGGTCAGAATTTGCTGAAGATTTTCATCCAATCGAGGAAGACTGTTCATGTACAACTTGTAAGAACTACACACGGGCCTATCTACACAGTATAGTGGAAAATGAGGCTGTGTCATGTTCTTTAATCACCACACACAATGTAGCATACCAGGTAAAGTATTACATTACAATATTAAAAGAAATAAAAGCACAGTCAAGCCTCATTATCTCAAACTCAACAGGAAGAAGCAAAAAGATTTGAGATGCAATGTATCTGCATTAACTTAAAATGAGGTTAATATACATTTAAAAAATTGTGGCTGGAACTTTCAGCTCAGTTTCACATTTCCATATTACAATGATGCACTTGAATTGTTTTTTTTTATTTGAATGGTGTGTTTAGGTTTTTCTTTTAGAATGTCAATTGTTATATTGTTACTTTCTGCAACTCACATGCAAGTTCCCAATAAAGGGATTTTATGAAGTTGGAGAGTTAAAGACTCCCATAGTTTTGTAAAACTAAAGTGTACAGGTACTGATGTTTATGTAGACTGTCAATTGGATTGGGTAATGTACTAATAGAATATGCGATCTACATTTAATCATATTTTATCTTTCCAGCTACGACTGATGAGAACCATGCACAAGAAGATCGTGGAAGACAAGTTTCCCGAGTTTATTCAGGACTTTTTTAACAAACTCTATCCAGACGGTGATTTCCCTCAGTGGGCAGTCGATGCTCTAGCTTCTGTTAATGTCCAGCTTCAGAATTCCTGATACTGGCTTCAAGGACTAGAAAATGGAAACAATCAAAAGCTGAAATTAATTGACTGTGTCAGCAGCAAAAGACTATTCCTGAAATTTTCATCAATTAATTGCCAGGAACTGTATAAACAGACAGCAAGTATCCTTGAAAAGAGATGTGTTCAATATTACCGGGAGCCAGTCAAAGCGTTCCCAATTAAAACCGCCCCGGTCAAAGCGTTCCCTGATTTTGGTCAAAGCGTACCATGATTTTGGTCAAAATGTCCCCAGATTTTGGTCAAAGCGCCCCCTGACATATTTTATAGAAATATGATACTACAAAACCGCCCCCCGATTTTGGTCAAAGCGTCCCCTGATTTTGGTCAAACCGTCCCCTGATTTTGGTCAAAGCGTCCCCTGACATATTTTGATAGGAAAACGTAGTTTCTAAACCGCCCCCTGATTTTGGTCAATGCGCCCCCTGATTTTGGTCATTGCGCCCCCTGATTTTGGTCAAAGCGCCCCCTGA
>PRKT01000053.1:1352875-1373042 GCA_003671525.1 Saccostrea glomerata
CCCCCCCCCCCCCCCCCGGATATTCAGACATAAAAAATGGTGAATATGTTGGCAAAGGAAAGAACAATATCATGAATCATGCTATGATGAATTTGGTAAGGTTTATTCGTAGTGTTCATTACTAAAGACAATTCGAACACGCTGAAGAAATCGGTTATCATATTGATATTACAAAGATCCTATTTTAATACTAAAATCGATTACGATAAAAATGATCTTATTATATGAAACACAAATCGACGATCAGAGACTGGTATTTATTGACACAGGAAGACAAGAAATTAGAATATACGCATGACTGAGCATCAAGGTGAAGGACATTGCTTAGGTCAGCAGTAGCACGAGATTTTTCTCCCAAAGACCGGAGAGGGAAGGAGAACCTTTAACCAGCGCCCCTTCGTCGTGTATAGATAGATGATGCTGTTGCGGAGAACATTTTACTTGTTAGATTTGTCTCTGTTACATGTATTAATATTATTGATGGGATTTTCGACTGGTAAGATTTATATGTTGAATACATTTTTTTTCTGATATGATCAGATAGTATAATGTTGGCATTATAAAACATTATTGAATTTATTATACTCTCGTGTAAATTGGTTGAATCTGATTAGTCGAGAAATATTTGAAAAACACTATTAGCCGCTGAATAATGAAGCCACGCCCTCCAGCATAGCAACAGTCAACATTGCTTGACAACGGGTGATATTTAAAAAAAAACGTTGACTGCGCAGATTTTATGCGCACAAAGTTAACTGTAATATGTATTTGTATAAAACATTCACTATAATTATAATATAATAAATATTGCATGTAGTTAAGTGTAACATTGAAAATTTTCACCCCTCGAAAATTTTAGCTAAAACTAGCCTTATTCAAAAATTCATACTCTCTGATACTAAAACTGTTCTGACCCCAAGCACCTGTGTAATTAATGTTAAAAATTTTAAATGCTAAAAAATATATGAAAAGTAACTGCTTGATGAGATTGTAGCTCACCGGAGATAATGGTTTCTGATCAAAAAATACTCAATGTCCCTGTGTTTTTGTCTGTCAACGTCACATTTTTGGCTTTTTATACAGAGCCATTGTGTCAATTTCAACCAAACTTATCCCCAAGCAGGGATGTCAAGGCCATTAGAATGGGGGTGCATTTGGTGTGACCCCCCCTTTAAAAGAACTTGAAAAATATAATAAAATACATAAAATTTTAAGTAAAAAAAATCAAAAACCTTCCTGGGTAATGCAAACTACAGAGTTAAGTTTGTTAAAAATCAAAGTTTTACATAAAAATGTCAAAGTAAAAAACTCTAGAAACTCCTCAAGAACAGCAAGACCATGATTGATCAAAAAACATATTTTGTTATTCACAGTAGGTCCAAAGTGATTCAGGTAAGCATTGTGACCCATGGACCTCTTGTTCTGTGCATTCTCCTATGCAGAAAAATCGGAAAATCCAACTTTCCCAGGGACTAGAAAAACTAGCTTGCCAAAAGTTGTTGCTTCTTCTGTTGCAATCTTCCCTAAAGAGTTGCACTACACTTAACTAAAGATTCCTACATTTGATGAACATTCATTGCAGGTGCTTGTCTTGATGGGGAGGTAGCCTGTCTGGATGGAGTGGGATGTGTCAGCAGAATCAAGATATGTGATGGCACACCGCAGTGTAGGGACCAATCAGACGAACTCTTCTGTCAAAGGAAGGAAGGTAACAGGATTGTCTCCTCTGACCCCAAGCACCTGTGTAATTAATGTTAAAAATTTTAAATGCTAAAAAATATATGAAAAGTAACTGCTTGATGAGATTGTAGCTCACCGGAGATAATGGTTTCTGATCAAAAAATACTCAATGTCCCTGTGTTTTTGTCTGTCAACGTCACATTTTTGGCTTTTTATACAGAGCCATTGTGTCAATTTCAACCAAACTTATCCCCAAGCAGGGATGTCAAGGCCATTAGAATGGGGGTGCATTTGGTGTGACCCCCCCCCTTTAAAAGAACTTGAAAAATATAATAAAAAAAAACAATACATATATAATAAATGTGATTTTCTGACTTTAAAAAACATGTTTTCACAATGTTTTCCAAAACTAAATTGGTATGTCTGCCATTTAATATTCTTATCGTAGTTTTAGTTTTATTTTTAAATAATCAATTTGTTCTTTTTCTATTTACTGTGTCATATTTCCTTCAAAACATGGTTCCTGACATAAAATTTTAAGTAAAAAAAATTAAAAACCTTCCTGGGTAATGCAAACTACAGAGTTAAGTTTGTTAAAAATCAAAGTTTTACATAAAAATGTCAAAGTAAAAAACTCTAGAAACTCCTCAAGAACAGCAAGACCATGATTGATCAAAAAACATATTTTGTTATTCACAGTAGGTCCAAAGTGATTCAGGTAAGCATTGTGACCCATGGACCTCTTGTTCTGTGCATTCTCCTATGCAGAAAAATCGGAAAATCCAACTTTCCCAGGGACTAGAAAAACTAGCTTGCCAAAAGTTGTTGCTTCTTCTGTTGCAATCTTCCCTAAAGAGTTGCACTACACTTAACTAAAGATTCCTACATTTGATGAACATTCATTGCAGGTGCTTGTCTTGATGGGGAGGTAGCCTGTCTGGATGGAGTGGGATGTGTCAGCAGAATCAAGATATGTGATGGCACACCGCAGTGTAGGGACCAATCAGACGAACTCTTCTGTCAAAGGAAGGAAGGTAACAGGATTGTCTCTATATGTATTGCATGTAACGTATGTAGTAAAAACTGATTTTTACAACAAGTTGGCAAAGATTTGGGTTAGTGCTTGAATGCATTCTAAGTAAATACTTATATTTAAAGAATAAGTAACTTATCCTGTCAAAGGAAGGAAGGTAACAGGATTGTCTCTATATGTATTGCATGTAACGTATGTAGTAAAAACTGATTTTTACAACAAGTTGGCAAAGATTTGGGTTAGTGCTTGAATGCATTCTAAGTAAATACTTATATTTAAAGAATAAGTAACTTATTTTTTTGATTTCATAATGTGATCAATTGATTGGCTTACATGATAATTTGCATAAATGCCAAAGGCGTTATGCATAAAATTATCACGATAGCCAATCTATTGATCATTGTCATGAAATCAAAAAATCTGACAGTTATTCCTTATATTTACATGCTCTGGATTCCACCAATCCACATGCTACAAGCCCGGCTTCTGTCTCTGAAATTTTTTTAACTGCGCCTTTCGATGAACCAATACATTTATGTAGAAATAAAGTACATTTACTATTTGTAATTTTATCTCGGACAAAGACAATCGAAATGTAAATATTTACAAATATCATTTAGCAATGTACTTGCATTAGCAGAAAGTGCTGAGTTCTGACAAAGGGGCTTAATAGATACAATTTTTAATACATGTATAAAACATTTACAGTAAGTTAGTAAACCCTTCAGTTTTAATTGTGTTTTGACATTGATGACACATGTTCAAGATATTTATCCTCCTCCTCAAAGAAGGGAGGACATACCGTATATACTTGCCTATATAAGTCGGTCCGCCTATAAGTAGTTTTTTTTCAGCTTATATCAAAGAAATTGACCCTCGAAAATACCAGTCTTTTTATATTACTGGCCTATAAGTTGGACATTGAGTTTTGGTCTGAAATTAAACTCCCCAAAAACCGACTTATAGGCGAGCATATACGGTATTGCTTTGCTGCTGACTGTCGTTCAGTCTGTCGATCGGTCCACCATCAGTTTCTGTTCATCGCCGCAGAGGTTGCACATATTGAAATGCAATTTGGTATACAGATTTTTCATAGGAATATCTAGGTCAAGTACTGGGTACAGTTGAGCCATTTTGGACAGAGTTATGCTCCATGAACTTTGAAAAATTCCAATTATTTGTTGGAGGGGGCATAAGTGTTTTACAAACATCTCTTGTTAACCAAAATTTATACACTGATACAAACTGATGAGAGCTAATCAATGCGAGGCAATTATCTGACCTTGACCTTCCCTGCAACCTTGACCTAGTTTTGTATTGGTAACTCTAATGCCCTGTTCACAAAGGAGTTTTAATATGAAGTAAATTAATGCAAAGTAGAATAATCTGAAATTTGTGAATTAAACAAATGGAAATTGAATTGCAATGTTATTTATCGTATTCTCTAATGGATAATGCAGTTCTTTATATTGTATAGCTGATGATCACCTCTGTCACGAGGACCAGTTTATGTGCTTCAGTGGTGAAGACTGCATATCAAGGTCACTGGTTTGTGATGGAGCCCACGATTGCTCTGATAGCTCTGATGAGGACATCTGTGGTAATTTTCTTTTAATGGTTTATGTTTTCATAATTTGCCTTGCTAATGATGTACAATACTTGTCTGGTTCATCTTTGCTGAATAATATACAAATACTGGTAAATTTGTAATAAAGTATAGAACCATACCTATAGAAGCAAAATGAAATTTACTAGTTAAGAATAGAAGTAAAATCTAGGGATGGCAATTTGTAACCCGTTAATCGATTAATCAGTCGGAACGATGCTAATCGGTTAGAAAATCCGTAATCCGTAGTCAGAAAAAATAAAATATATGTAAATTTGAGCGCAGTTTCCTTAAAATCCCTTCTGTTTCTTTTTTTAAGAAAGGAAAGTGCTGCATTGATTTTTATTAAGTGTTTTTACACATCTTATAACTTAGAATATCTGGTCAGGAGGTAAAAAAAGCTCTCCAGATTGAGATCATGGGGTAATTGGTCAATTCATAAAGTGTTAATTACTGTTTATATAACAACATGCCATTACCAAGATAGTCCTGTTTTTATAATGATATTAAAAATATCACCGTTAAGCACTTTTAATTATAATATGTCTATATTTTGCCGTTATCTATTAAAATATATTATTATTATTAAGAATGTTGTAAATTGTAAATAAAGTGAGAGTTCAGACGTAGACTAGTTCTGAACTTCTGATTATGGTGACAACGCAGAATTAACTTCTTTAACATCTGGGCTGTAAATTATCTCTGTCTGATTTCTCAAGCAAGATTCATGGTTTTCTTTACTTTTTCTTGTCTATTGAAATTGAAATAAAATATACTCTTATGTACATAAAATTCCCAAATCAAAAAAATAAACAGAATGTAACTTCTAACGTCTTTTTAGCCTTTTTGTGTATATGGAAAGAAAATGTCAAAATGTATATCTTGATACGACTACCAGGTAACCGGTTAATTGGTCGGAACTTTTTGCGGTTAACCAATTAGTAATCCGCAATTTATTGCCATCCCTAGTAAAATCATAAATTAACTGATCATTTCTTTTCTTGCTGAACTTTTGACAGATCCCCATGAGCAATGTAAAAAGGAAGGTCTCTATCTGTGTGGGAACAACCAGCAATGTCTGAACATCAGTAGAGTGTGTGACGGGGCGCGGGACTGTAGAGACGGAACGGACGAGGGGGGACAGTGTGGTGAGGCCTTACTGTTCTATAACTATTAGATTAAACAGAGGAGGGGGGACAATGTAGTGAGAACTTAGCAATGTTAACCACTGGAATAATCTTCAGGCCTTCTCCAGCAGATCCGAGTCAGATTTCTCAAAACATTACCCATAGATTATTGTCAATGTCAGCTGCATTGCTTGTACGTGTATTCCTTGTTTACAAAGCAGTATCAAACATTAAACTGAAGATTTATTGATAGGTTGAATTGAAACAATGTTGGGCCATAGCAAACTGGGACATTTCCATCAAATAGCAACAATTCAAACAGTATTTTAATCTCTGGTAATCTGTAATAATTAGTCCCTTTTACAGAGGAGGCCAGGAGAGAGTGTGATTCCGGGAAATGTCACCACATCTGTGTAGCATCTCCCACAGGGGCCTCCTGTACATGTCATCCAGGATTCCACAAACTCCAGAACCACACATGCCTAGGTACTGGACACAGGCACTTATTTCATACCGTATAAGTAGAATTTTAGCGAGGTTTTAATTTTGGCATTATTAGCGAGGGAGCTGAGATCGCTAAAATTTCATAACGCTAAAAATTAATTGTGTTTTATTTGTAATAGCTTCTTTAGTGAACATAAAGAACATTTTAAAATCGCCATTTGCATGTCGCTAAAAACAAACACCAATTTTAAAGGACAAATGGCTTAATTTGCATCCCGCTAAATGTTATGACTTACGGCTTTGTATGTTTAGCGGCGTAACATTGTGGGGCTCCTTAATCTGAATGTTGAACGAAAGACAACAGGATATAATTTGTTTTTAATATTTTATTAAATTTTATTCAATAAACATACAAAAATACTCTTCTTTGGCTCTGCGGTCCTCACCTGAAATAAAAGCAAACCAACCACCCTTTCCAACAAATGTTAATTTAAAACCACCCTTAAACAAACCCTTTAATAAATGCAAATAGACCTAATGCTTTTAGGTCTTGAACAAAGTTCCAACTAGTGATTTCTTCACTTAGTGAGTATAAATATAAAATGTCAGGTTATACTAGCAAACAACTAATTGTATAGGGACAAAAAGTTATGCTAATATCTCAATATAATGCATCTAGCATGTGTTAATACTCAAAGGTTATAGCAAACAACTAATTGTATAGGGACAAAAAGTTATGCTAATATCTCAACAAAACTCAATACAATGCACCATGCATTTGTTAGTTTGTTGTTAGTAATAATGTCAGGAGTTATAAATATCAAGTTCAGGTCACTTCTTGTGCCTTAGTAAATACTACTCAACAGTAAACAATAACGATGAGTTCAGATCACCACTTGTGTCTGAGTAAAATGAATGAATAAAGCAATCAATCGTTGCTAACAAATTCAGGTTAATAATTACCCATCATGTCAATTTGTTTGTCTCTCTGTCTAAAACAGAACCCTTTGTGATGGGGAGACTGCCTTGTTCGGAGTTGGTCCGTCAGGTAGACCTTTCCGTGGGTGAGACCGCAGGCGTCTGACCGTTAGACGCTGGGGGCTCGTATATAAAGCATTTACAACCTTTATGACGTCAATCACTCAGTGCATGAGATTTGGCGCCATAACGTCAAAGAGCTGGAAAACTTCGGATGCACTTAACTATTATACTCATCCGAGGTGTTCCGAATGTACTTTATAGCTTTTGCCGCTTAGTATGAAAAACAAGTGTAATTGTAAGGTTTTACCCTAATTATCAATGGATGGATTTATTATTAATCCAGGTAATCAAAGGTAAGCACATTAGGTACTATGTAATTGCATTTATGATGCAGTCCATGGTTTATTTACGTTGCGTATTCCTCAAAACATGAAGGAAATTCGGAACGAGGTGAACAATTTGCACCCAGATCATAATAAATTCCAAATAAAATTAATCAATAATAACAGATAAAGAAGAATAAATGTCAATACTTATCATTCATTTAATCATTCATCGAATCATTATTTTAACGATTCATATATAGCATTCAGAAACATCTTGTTTACTTATTCATAACAATAGTGGAGAATGTCAAATTCGTAACATAAAATTTCCACTTATATGGTAAACGGGATACCCCCTACTCATATTTACCACAAGATACCCAACTCAATTTCAGGCACCCCCTCTTCACACTTGTATTTTGTTCATAAATCAATCATTAACCTACTTTAAAATGACATCATTCACTTCAAGGGACTTTTTACTTGTCAATAACAATGTTTTAGACGTCTCCGGTCAAGCTGCTTTTTTATAAACTACGCATTTATTCCTCCAATACATTTTAAGACTTTCCTTGAGATACAAGTAGTTCTGGTTGGGGTTAAAGATTAAGGATAAAACCAGAAACCTCGGAATGGAATACTCAGAAGCCTCTGGTTTTATCCTACATCTCTAACCCCAACAGGAAGTTAATGTATCTTATAAGATGTCTAACTTTTTATCGAGGTAAAGAGGTTTGACCAGAGACTTCTGAAATGATTTAATTGACAAGAATAGAGTCTTTTGAAGTGAACGATAACATTTTAAAGTAGGTTAATGATTAATATGTTAACAAAATACAAACTTGAAGCGGGGGTGCCTGAAATTGAGTTAGGTACCTTGTGGTAAATATAAGTAGGGGGTATCCCGTATATGAAACAAGTGCCTGTGGTATTGGGTCTCTAATTTGTAAGTATTATTATGCAAAAGAAAAAAACTGTTAAAGATTCAATCTGCTTCTGTTTATTTTGTACAAAGTGTTCAAGTAATGTGCCACTTTTTTAGTTCACCTCGACAAAGTCGAGATGAGCTTATGCTATACTGTAGGCGTCGGTGTTGGTGTCCCGGTTAAAGTTTTAGGAGCAGGTCCATTCCCAAGTAACTATTAGCCCTACCCAGACCAAACTTGCATAGATGATGCATCTAGGGATGGACACTACCAGACTTGCTTCGGATGCTGGATCTGATGTACATTTTCCAGATGAGTGACCAGGTTAAAGTTTTTGGAGCAAGTCCATTCTCAAGTAACTATAAGCCCTACCCAGACCAAACTTGTATGGATGATGCACGATTCACTTGTATTGGACTATAAAGTGTTTTATCATGTTTTAAATTTTTATTCTAAACATTGAATACATTTGTATGCTTGCTACTTATTATCATTTTACTGTTTATAGTATTAAAAAATCCTCCTATATCCGTAAATAAAATTTAATGAGACTTTTACAGAATCTTTGTTCCAAAGTGCCATTGGGCACCTTCCATTTTTCATTTCAATCATAGAGATATTTGGGGTTTCCTATAGCTAATCCTGAACATTTCCATTCTCTCTGTATTATTTGAGGTACTAATGTCTCTTAACCACAACTCCTCATGTACTAATGAATAAGTTTTAGACTTTCACAGAATCATACAATACAATAACTTAGTGCCATTGGCACTTCCTGATATTTGGGGTTTGCCATAGCAAAACAAGAACTTTGCCATTTTATCTGTTACATGGTGATGGAAGTTTCCCCATCTCTTATTCTCAACTTGATCCTTCTATACCATTGTATAGAATATAATGAAACTTTCACACAATCTTCATTCTTTAGTTCCATTGTACATTTATCTTTTTATGTCTATGTGCAATTAAACATACATCAGGGATTTCTCATAGCAAAACAAGACCTTGTACCATCATAACTCATATAGTAGCAGGAGGTATCATTTTGTGAGCTCAGTGCCCTGAGTACCTCTAGTTCCATTAGTTAAGACTGACGTTAGATTTTTTACATCCAGGATCTCCTTTCTTTCTACTGGCTCATGGCGGTGAAATCCTTGGGTATGAAATGTTTCAGAATAGATCATTACATGTCAACACAGAAGATGCTAAATTGTATGTGAAAGATCAGGATGAAATCAAAAGTATGGGTATGTAAAGTATCGGAGTACATTTGCCTAAAATTTATTTTTAAAAAATAAAACATGAATTTTTTTTAAGAACTTGGGAACTTGTGAAATTTCGGTCATGTTTGTTTCGTTTTGTCAGCTTTAGGACCCGATCAGGTGCTCTACTTCAGTGACCTTGGCCATCAGAAGATCTACTCCTCCCACTTAGACGGGGACTGGAAGGCTCACAAAAAGGAAGTCATTAACATGGGTAGGACTTAATGTTGCATCTAACTGTAATTTTTGTCCTTTATTGTGAAAGCTGTCACAATTAGTAGGTTGGTAATGGGGAGTCCATTGAAGGATGGTGTGTCTGATCCATTCCATTATAGTGCATTCCTTCCCTTACATATGTGGCCTAAGAAAAGGATAGACTTTTACCCATATGAAAGGAGCTATCTTGATGATTTCTTGTTTCCATACTGCTCTTCTTTAGAGCAAGAACAAAAGAGTATAATAGGATAAATGCTTCATTTATGAGTTAAAATCCAAGCCTGCGTAATAAGTATGTTTAGTTATACAGAGGTCATGTAGAGTCATCACTTAAGTTAGGAAATGATTCTTTGACCTTTCTTCCACAGGCCTGAAGAACCCTGAGGGAATGGATGTGGACTGCACTACTGGACATTTGTACATAGCCGATAGTGGTCGGGGGGAGATACTGGCCTGTCTGGGGAACGGGGACTACTGTACTACCGTGGTGTCTTACCTTAATCACCCCAAAGCTCTAGTTATAGACCAGATAAACAGGTAAAGGAATAGGATTATTTCACATCAAATAATGCCTCCTGTGTTTGATGTTTTGGAATTTCTACTCTTATTCTTATTATTAAGTTTATTAAAACCCATAATACTCTTTTCCATTGTCTATGGCACTTGTATGTAGGGACTACATAATTTGTGCGAAAAAAATTTATTTTTTAGACATATATATAATGATTTAGATAAGATATTAAACAATGCTTTGAAACTTTTTCATTTGTAATATGATAGAAATAAAAAAAAAACATATAAGAAGCAGAGGCATTTTTATTTCAGAATTCAATGTGTTTCAGACACTTATACCTAGAAATGGATATGCCGCTATCTGTGTTCTGCTGTCTTCTCTGTCTTAGAGCTATCATGTCTTAGTGAGGATTTGGGACCCTCGTTTCGTCAATCTTCTTCATCGCTGCCTCCATCTCGTCCTCGTTCTCTTGGTCTACCTTCCCATCATCCTCAGGGCTATACTTGCACCACTTTGGACACTTTTTACCCAAGCAGAGCAGAATGGATATTTTATTAACAAAATGGTGGCAGTTGTTTGTGTAGAAACCGTAATTACCAAACTTATCTACGTAGTTATGGATGCAGCTTTTGATACATCCTCTGCTTAATCTTGTATAACCTGCTGGTCTTTTTTCTTTTGTCATGGTACAGACATTTCCAAGGTTAGGGTAGTCGTATTTAACAAGAGCAGCATCGCGTCCAACACGATTCCCAAATTCTAGGTACATGCCATCGATATAGATCCAACGATGGGAGAATTTAAATGTAAATCTGCTGGGAGGTGCACGCCGATCTCGATTAATTCGCCGGACTCCAAAGTTCATGCAGGCTAAATCAGTTTCTCCAAAATAATATGGCATTGTATTCTCTGTAATCAAATAAGAAAATTGTAAAAATTCGGCTTGCATTTGCAATATCCTTTACTCTTTCTGAAAGATACAAGAATTTTCAAAGGTTATGAAGGTTTTGTGATCATTCTGGTTACAGTATTATTTCTGTGTTTTACATAATTGGCATACAAGAAAACTCTGATGACTTGTGAGTAATCTGACTGTCCAATGTGACCCATGCATTGTCATATTTTCACATTTTTGACTTCTTATTGAGAAACACTGGGTCAGTGCTGACTCTGCTGTATAATGTTTTACAAAGGACCACATATTGTTGAATTATTGTAAAAATGTCTTCATGTGATATTTGTTGTAGATTCGAATGTATCCTCATCAATAACTTTTTAGGAGTCTCTTTCATGAATTGATCAGGATAATAGCTGATGACTATTTCTTTTCCAAGTTCATTTTAGTCTTCCCTTTTTGAAAGTCAATCAAAAAGGGCTTGCACTGAAGTAGTAGAATATCATTGAAACATTGACATTTGTGACCATATGAATATAGATCTACCAGGTACCTGCGCTCTACTGACCTCTTTTACGACATGCTAAGTTGTTTCCTCGAGTTGGATAAACCCCGAAAAAAAGACTTTCTGTGATAGAAGTGGTTATATAAAAAATTGCCACTGTTATAAAGACCTACAAAAAATAGGAAAAAAAACTATTATTTTAATTCGTCCAATAAAAACATTCAATAGCAAAAAGATAATAACCTTGTATCTCTAATTTTTACATGTTTCTACACTTATATGTCATCAAGGTTGCTAAAAAGAATTTTTAAAAATGTTCATCACAAGTATGAAAGGTCTGCAAATTTTTTCAAACAATTATTTGGTGTGTTTAAAATTAGAGTTTGAAGGAACAGTAAGTGGAGTTTTTCTGTATTGTGATAAAATTATCCCAAAGTTTTGTGAATAATACCAGTACCTTTTTAATAGTTATCTTTAAATTTAAAAAGAAAGTGATCATTACATCTATAATAAATATTGAAATTGTTTTTCAGACTGTGATGTGATCTTATGATGAGAACTGGCCCCTATACACAAAAGCAAACTTTTTTTTAAAGCATTGCAACATTATGAACCTGTATAAAGTTATAAATATTGAGCTATTTATTTCTTTTTCATCATAGGATACTTGGCATTGTTCGCCAGTAAATTGGTAGAAGGCAAAAAGTAATGAATGAAAAGAAATCACTAGTGTTTACTTATATGCAAACTGGGAAGTGTTTAATATATTTATCTTGGCCTGTTTTAATGTTAAAAATGCTTGAATTGATTAAAAATTGAATAGTACACTAGAACATGAGTATATTAGATATTTAATCTAAGGGCAAATTACTAATAAATTAATGAAAATAAATAAAGCGTGAACACTTCTTTGAAAAATTTAGAGAGGGTTCGTAATTTTACTCCAGTTTATTGAACTCAACATGTACTAATTAATTTTTTTTTTAAGTTGTGAAAATAGTACCAAATAATTAGAACCTAAGGTTATCATATAGGTTAAACAATTTTCATTCAATTTTTATTATTTTATAAAATGTTGAATTTTTAAAGAATAGCTAGACCATGCCTGTTATCATAATTAAATATAAACCTCCTGGTTTTGTTTCAAACAAGCATATAGAAGGAAGATAAAAAAAAGTTATTTTATACATATTATAAATCCATTACTTACCCTCATGTTCGTCTCTGTCGTGTTTTATCCTGGTCTGTTCGAGTCGGTCTAATGGAGGACTTCTTACACATTATATGAAGTATTCTGGGTCTCTTAATTTGAATTCAGACTGATGATTATCTGTTACATATGGCTTTTTATCAGTCTATCTGATGTTAACGTTTGGTGGGAATGAACTAGAAGTGGAAGTTGTGTCGGTGCATTGCATGCCCTGGGGCACACTATAAGCCCATAGGATATCCACATTTATGCCTAATTAGGTACAAATAATGATGTCACAATTCCAGAAATATTTTTGAAATTACAATCATATTGCAGATGTGAAGTTAATGCTTAAGGAGCAGAGTCCAGGAGTAGATTTCACCCCCAAGAAACCTTGGCCAAAATGGCATAGATGATGAATCTAGAGATGCAAACGACCAAACTCCATTTTAATGCAGGAATGTACAGGTCCTAGGTAGGGCTGGGCAATAATACCGATATTTCAATATATTGCAATACAATGACAAAAAATATCGTATCGCAATACGATTTTGTAATATCGATATATTGGCAATATGCTTAAATTTAGGAATTTTGTCATTAAATATAAAAGTGGACTTATTAAAGTTTGTTATTAAGCCTAACAGTACGACAGAAGTTGTTTTGTGGGAACATTTCAGAGAATAACTTTAATGAAATCAACAATTTTTTTGTCAGTGTTGGTTACTTATCATAGCTATGTACATTCTGCATGTAAATTAAAGTAAATACAGTAAGAAAATGCCATTTAAATTAAATTGAAAATATTGCAATACATATCGCAATACAGTTACAAATATCGCAATATATCGCAATACGAAATCTCGGGCCAATACCCAGCCCTAGTCCTAGGTCTATTTCCAAAAATAATAACAATAATAAAAACTAAAAGCCTTAACTTGTTCAAATGTTCATGGATGATGTATAAAGGGATACACACTACAAGGCTTGAATCAAGATGCTGAATATACCCATGAATAAACACTTTTTTGGAGCAGGTCCATTCCCAGGTCAGAAAAAATCCTACCCAGACCAAACTTGCAGTGTGCACAAAACAGTTATTTCAGGTGTAAGATATTGTTGTCATTATTATATCCTCGCTCTGAAGGAGAGGGGATGTACTGTTTTACCCTTGTGTGCCCATCTGTCTGTATGTCTGTAACAAATTTTCGTGGCAGTTTTCTCGGCAACTACTCATCGCAGATGCTTGAAATTTTGAAAAAATCTTTTCTGAGGCATGCCATATGGTGGGATTCATTTTTGTTCAAATCCAATGTCAACTTCCTGTTTCTCTGTGCATCTGTCCTTTTCATACATAATCAATTTTCGTCGCAGTTTTCTCAGCAACTTCTCATTGCAGATGCTTGAAATTTAAACAAAATCTTCTCTGTGGTATGCCATATAGTGGGATTCATTTTTGTTATAATCCGATGTCAACTTCCTGTTTATCTGTGCGTCTGTCCATTTTATACATAACAAATTTTTGTCACAGTTTTCTCACCAACTACTCATTACAGATGCTTGAAATTTTGAAACAATCTTCTCTGAGGCATACCATATGATTGGATTCATTTTTGTTCAAATCTGATGTCAACTTCCTGTTTAGCTGTGCGTCTGTCCGTTTCATACATAACAAATTTTCATAACAGTTTTCCCAGCAACTACCCATTGCAGGGGCTTGAAATTTTAACACAATCTTCGCTTAGGCATGCCATATGGTGGGATTTATTCTCGTTTAAATCTGATGTCAACTTCCTGTTTGTCTGTGTGTCTGTCCTTTTCATACATGTTTTATACAAAACAAATTTTTGTCACATGCAGTTTTCTCAGCAATTAACTATACTCATCGCAGATGCTTGACATTTAAGCACACATTTTTGGTAGGCATGCTATATGTCGGGATTAATTTTGTTCAAATCTGATGTCAACTTCCTGTTTGTCAGTGCATCTGTCCGTTTTATAAATAAACAAATTTTCGTCACAGTTTTCTCAGCAACTAGTCATAACAGATGCTTGAAATTTTCGTACATACTTAGTTGAGGCATGCAGTATGGTGTGATTTATTTTTACGGGTATTTGAATCTGATGTCAAATTTCTATTTTTCCATGCATATACTTATAACATTTATTAACATGATATTGTATATTCATTTCAGAGCGGGGTATTACTAGTGAGCATTGGCTCGCAGATTTCTTGTTGAATATATCTAAAAATGATCAAGCTATATATTCTTTGAAGTTTATGTTTCAAAATTTTTTACTTATTATGGTCCCTAATAAAATAAAGTTATTATTCCTGATATTTACTCTGGTGTCTTTCAGGCAATTAATTTGTTCCATGAAAACTCTCCCTTACTAGTATATGTCATCAGGTTCACAGGTGCGTGAAAGTCGGTCAATATAATATTGGGTATCAATACCTCAATGGTAAGAGCACTGGCATGGTACGCAAAAGGACCTTGATTCGAGTTAGGAATGAGATGTGATTTTTCACCACCTGTGACATAATAAATATTTTTAAAATCAAGCTAAATTTGCAGAACATTTATTTCATTATTTATACATTCCAAATGAACAAGACAAGAGTTCAACAGTATACAGTACTTGTTCCTATTTACAGCTTTTCTCATAGAAATCTTTGTTATAGAATTCTTCTAATACACCAATTAGGACAAATTACTGCTTCACACATGACTCTAGAAATTTTGTTGACAAAATGGTGACAGTTGTTTGTGTACATGTGGTAGTTGCCGTATTTGTCGGTATAGTTTTCCACACATCCTATGACACAGTCAAGGCTTAGTCTGGTGAACCCAGCGGGCTGGGGCTCAGTCTTCATCTGACAAACATCACCCATATGGGGGTGGTCAAATTTAACTTTTGCTGCATCCCTCCCTATTCTGTTGCCAAACTCCAGGTACGTCCCTGCAATGTAGATCCATCTATGAGAGGGGTTGAAGGTGAATCGACTTGGTGCATTTCTCCGCATTATTGGAGTTTTCCTGTGTAAACCATACCTCATGCACATAAGGTCAGTTGTACCAAAATAATAAGGCATGGTGCCAGCTGTGGAAATAAAGTTTTGTCTGAGAATTGCAGATATTGAAAACTTGCATTTTCATCCATTCCACCTTCATTGAGATGTGCCTGGGTCTTTACGTTTTATCCTATATTTATAAATTATAAAAATTAGTTTTGATAGAACCAGAAATTAGTGAATTCATAAGAAATAAAAACTTACGAACAGGAGGGCAATGTGAAGCATCTCCTCTTGGTAGACCAAACAGAATTCCATGAGACGGAGTGACCCATGATAAAATACCAAGACTGAAGACTGTCTACAGTCAAGAGGAAAAAGGCAATTAAATAATGTAAAAATTCAAAACTTGTGGTTTCTCTTAAATCTATCAATGGTTGTGAGTTAGAATCAATTATACCAAAGAAACTCAGCAGAAACAAAATAGAAACCGTAAACAAAAAGAAACTGGTTTCCCATGTCCGTTGTCATGACAAGGTATGAAAATTCAGTCTGTTGTCATTGGTCCGTTGTTGCTACTGTACTGCATGTACGTATACACTATGAAGAAGGTCAAGGTTAGTTCTTTTTATGCTTTGATAAGCTACCCATTGATTAAGTTTGATTTGCTTGTTTAGTTGGAGCCATTATTCCATGGGGACAATTTTTTAGATTACAGGACACCCCACCCCCTTCCACACACACACCTTTTTTGAAAAGGAATTAAGAAAAAAAAAGCACTAATGAAAAAAGAAAAAAAAAGAGCACTGACAATTGTTACGCCTTAAGGTTCAATTATGGTAAATATTTACTTTAAAAACCACAAGTAACAAAATTTACAACAGTAGACAAAACAATGTTAATTAAATTTTATGATTAACTCTTTAAAAAAAAAAAGACTTACTATGATATTCACTGGCATGTTGCATGGAGATGGTGAATCAGATAGAATAAGATGTAGGTTATTAAAGGAAGAAATTAACATTGCAGATGCTTGAAATTTAAACAAAATCTTCTCTGTGGTTTGCCATATAGTGGGATTCATTTTTGTTATAATCCGATGTCAACTTCCTGTTTATCTGTGCGTCTGTCCATTTTATACATTACAAATTTTTGTCACAGTTTTCTCACCAACTACTCATTACAGATGCTTGAAATTTTGAAACAATCTTCTCTGAGGCATACCATATGGTGGGATTCATTTTTGTTCAAATCTGATGTCAACTTCCTGTTTAGCTGTGCGTCTGTCCGTTTCATACATAACAAATTTTCATAACAGTTTTCCCAGCAACTACTCATTGCAGGGGCTTGAAATTTTAACACAATCTTCTCTTAGGCATGCCATATGGTGGGATTTATTCTCGTTTAAATCTGATGTCAACTTCCTGTTTGTCTGTGTGTCTGTCCTTTTCATACATGTTTTATACAAAACAAATTTTTGTCACATGCAGTTTTCTCAGCAATTAACTATACTCATCGCAGATGCTTGACATTTAAGCACACATTTTTGGTAGGCATGCTATATGTCGGGATTGATTTTGTTCAAATCTGATGTCAACTTCCTGTTTGTCAGTGCATCTGTCCGTTTCATAAATAAACAAATTTTCGTCACAGTTTTCTCAGCAACTAGTCATATTAAACAGATGCTTGAAATTTTCGTACATACTTAGTTGAGGCATGCAGTACGGTGTGATTTATTTTTACGGGTATTTGAATCTGATGTCAAATTTCTATTTTTCCATGCATATACTTATAACATTTATTAACATGATATTGTATATTCATTTCAGAGCTGCGTATTACTAGTGAGCATTGGCTCGCAGATTTCTTGTTGAATATATCTAAAAATGATCAAGCTATATATTCTTTGAAGTTTATGTTTCAAAATTTTTTATTTATTATGGTCCCTAATAAAATAAAGTTATTATTCCTGATATTTACTCTGGTGTCTTTCAGGCAATTAAGTTGTTCCATGAAAACTGGCCCTTTCTAGTATATGTCATCAGGTTCACAGGTGCGTGAAAGTCGGTCAATATATTGGGTATCAATACCTCAATGGTTAGAGCACTGGCATGGTACGCAAAAGGACCTTGATTCGAGTTAGGAATGAGATGTGATTTTTCACCACCTGTGACATAATAAATATTTTTAAAAATCAAGCTAAATTTGCAGAACATTTATTTCATTATTTATACATTCCAAATGAACAAGACAAGAGTTCAACAGTATACAGTACTTGTTCTTGTTTACAGCTTTTCTCATAGAAATCTTTGTTATAGAATTCTTCTAATACACCAATTAGGACAAATTACTGCTTCACACATGACTCTAGAAATTTTGTTGACAAAATGGTGACAGTTGTTTGTGTACATGTGGTAGTTGCCGTATTTGTCGGTATAGTTTTCCACACATCCTATGACACAGTCAAGGCTTAGTCTGGTGAACCCAGCGGGCTGGGGCTCAGTCTTCATCTGACATACATCACCCATATGGGGGTAGTCAAATTTAACTTTTGCTGCATCCCTCCCTATTCTGTTGCCAAACTCCAGGTATGTCCCTGCAATGTAGATCCATCTATGAGAGGGGTTGAAGGTGAATCGACTTGGTGCATTTCTCCGCATTATTGGAGTTTTCCTGTGTAAACCATACCTCATGCACATAAGGTCAGTTGTACCAAAATAATAAGGCATGGAGCCAGCTGTGGAAATAAAGTTTTGTCTGAGAATTGCAGATATTGAAAACTTGCATTTTCATCCATTCCACCTTCATTGAGATGTGCCTGGGTCTTTACGTTTTATCCTATATTTATAAATTATAAAAATTAGCTTTGATAGAACCAGAAATTAGTGAATTCATAAGAAATAAAAACTTACGAACAGGAGGGCAATGTGAAGCATCTCCTCTTGGTAGACCAAACAGAATTCCATGAGACGGAGTGACCCATGATAAAATACCAAGACTGAAGACTGTCTACAGTCAAGAGGAAATAGGCAATTAATGTAAAAATTCAAAACTTGTGGTCTCTCTTAAATCTATCAATGGTTGTGAGTTAGAATCAATTATACCAAAGAAACTCAGCAGAAACAAAATAGAAACCGTAAACAAAAAGAAACTGGTTTCCCATGTCCGTTGTCATGACAAGGTATGAAAATTCAGTCTGTTGTCATTGGTCCGTTGTTGCTACTGTACTGCATGTACGTATACACTATGAAGAAGGTCAAGGTTAGTTCTTTTTATGCTTTGATAAGCTACCCATTGATTAAGTTTGATTTGCTTGTTTAGTTGGAGCCATTATTCCATGGGGACAATTTTTTAGATTACAGGACACCCCACCCCCTTCCACACACACACCTTTTTTGAAAAGGAATTAAGAAAAAAAAAGCACTAATGAAAAAAGAAAAAAAAAGAGCACTGACAATTGTTACGCCTTAAGGTTCAATTATGGTAAATATTTACTTTAAAAACCACAAGTAACAAAATTTACAACAGTAGACAAAACAATGTTAATTAAATTTTATGATTAACTCTTTAAAAAAAAAAAAGACTTACTATGATATTCACTGGCATGTTGCATGGAGATGGTGAATCAGATAGAATAAGATGTAGGTTATTAAAGGAAGAAATTAAACCTGGTTTCTTTGCAAGCTTTTCTAAATGACTTGAGGTGAATTTGTACATGTGTTTTTTATATCTTCAAGTTCTTGATTCATTAAGTAAGAGATGAGATCTATTCAAGTCTATAAAAGGGCATTTATAACGTGTGATTATGGTAGTCGCCGCAGCTAAATAACGTCATATGAGGGATACGCGCCGTCATACATTTAAACGCTTCCCTTTGTTTCATTAAAAAAATATTTGTGATTTGATATCCACGAACACGTTCACAAATTTCACTTTCTTACCCTTAGTTCCCATCGTACACTCATTTTTTTCATAATTAATTCTGTCAAAATCCATTGAACAGTAGTAAAAGACCAACTTTAAATTTCACATATCTCTCTATCCGTCTGTCTATTTGACAACGTCACGCACCATAGAACATTTCCATCCGCCCTACCATTCTTCGGTTTTCTTGTCATCTGCTGAGCATTTATTGACCAATCACCCACCGAAAATCGCTGAAACCATCTAAACACGTCTCTTATTTACATTCTTTCCTCCGAAAGTCTGGTGAATCAACGTAACTGTCTCTACTGGCGATTTCTCCATTTTGAAGCAAAAATGCAGTACAGTTTGTTTTGGCTTTTTTGTCCATTTTGACATTTCCTTTTTTCAATGCACCGAAATAAATCAACGATGTTTTTAAAAAAATTGGCAGTGATGTCATATAATTTTCAATTTAAGACTAGAAAATGATGTAAATTTTTGTCTTTTAAAGTATTTTGCGTTTAGGTGCTTTTAAAAG
>PRKT01000053.1:1375243-1439863 GCA_003671525.1 Saccostrea glomerata
TAAATCTTCCGCATTTCTAAGTGTTTATAGTAACGTCATCCGCAATTTTGACTTCAGTAAGAAATATTTTTGTATAATTGTTCTGATGACGACCGTCTCTGGTCGAAACCGGTACACCAAAATAAATTTACATGTGCATTCTTACGAAGTGTTGGTGATCTGTTTGTTCTAATAAAGTTTAAAATGATTGAGGAAGGTTATGGTGTTGAGTGAGTTGTTAATATAACTTTTTAGCCTGTTGTACTTGTCTTTGGTGGGCGTGTCTCCTTCTGTCCTCCAGTGTTCTTTGGATGGCTCGCACTGTAAACCCTTGTTAGTAGAAGTTCATCATCCAAATGACCTTCTCCTGTATGAAGGTCATCTATATATAGCTGATGACATTGGAGGCATGTCACGGATTATTTCTGTAAAGCTTACCAATGGAGGGGCACTTCAGTGGCAGACATATCTTGTACAGTAAGTATGGTTATTACATTAATTATGTTCCCCAAACGGAGTTTGGGAACATATTGTTTTTACTCGGTTTCTTATTATTAAGGTCTTCCGTCTTCACGGAAGACCTTGTAGTTATTCTACTGTTTCTTATTATTAAGGTCTTCCGTTTCAGACGGAAGACCTTATAGTGATTGTACTGTTTCTTTTTAAGGTCTTCCGTCTTCACGGAAGACCTTATAGTGATTCTATTGTTTCTTCTTATTATTATTATTATTTTTCCGTACACCAAATTTTGTGCACACGATTTCTCGAAGACTGCTGGGTGGATTTTCATGAAATTTACAGAAATTATGTGTTGTTATCTGAAGTTATTTTTTCCGAGAGATTTTTTGAAAACTCGCTTCCGGTGCCAAGTTACGGGACTTTTCCTGAAATTAAAATGACATTTTGTCCACGATTAAACTCAAAAACGGTAAAAGATATCAACATGAAACTTTCAGGGATTATAAATTATGATATTTACTATCCAGGACGCGACAATTCGTTCGTCGTCAGTACTTCCTGTCGTAAGGAGGTGCGAAGATAAAAAATCGAATTTTCTAACTTTTTTGATTTTCAATATTTTTCATTTCTTTTTGGAATGCTAATAGACACCCTTTCAACAGAGCTTACTATATAATTTGTTTAAATATTGGTTAATCTGAACTCTAGATATTAACATTTGAAAATATGAAGCGGGATCAAGATGGCGGCTGTCTCTGTCAACACCGCCATTTCGCGAGTAGGGGTTTATGGAGGCATCCGAGCGTTTGTTTAAATGAAATTAAGATAGGGATAAATGAAAGGTTAAAGACTACTGGATTGTCACGTAGTAATAACGTTACAATTCTGTGTAAAACTAAAGATTTATTCCAGGGTCTTTATATAACGTAACCACTATTTTTCCCATGCACACTTGTGCCATATTAAATAAACAGAAGAGACAAAAATAAGAAAATCATATTTTAAAAGACCGTTTAATTTAGTTTATATTAACATTCTTTTTTCAAAGATATTTAAAGTTGAACACTGAACATTGAACATAAATGATATCTGATTCCTTGACCGTCGTAGGGCGAGACATGTCTTTCAGCGAACCATTTCTAACTTTTCATGAAGGTGTAACGAATCGGGTTAGTTCAGTTTGGGGATAAACGGGAAATAAAAAAAAGATTAAAATGATTACCATTTCAGTTCTTGTGTGTTACTAACCTATATTAGACATAAAATATGTACAGTCCTTTAAATATACTTTCTTTACCTCGAAATTTAGGCTTAAAGAAGGTTCCTTTTTCTTAATTTTATTGAAGCTATCATACCTATTTAATGGAACATTCCAAAGAAAAGGAGCGAAGATTTACTCGTGGCGTTTGGCGCAAAGAATGGGTGGACTTAACGCCCTTTTTTGGATCTTTTTGCAACTCCTCTACCAAGCTGAAAATTAAGTGAATCCCAAATATATTACGAGCAATGGAAAGGGCTACATATACTTGGTTATATTAGATGGAACATTTGTGCAAAAACAATGCCCTGTTGTCATGCATCAACTTTGAAGCAACGATACACGAGTGTCGTCTTCCGGAATTCGACATGTAACGGGAGTGGTTTTTATGTCACACAATCAATATTTATAGGAGGCGGGGCTATCGATCGGCGTCATTGTTGACATCTCTCTCTCTATCCTTCTCTCTCTCCAAAAATTCGAATACGTGTTTAGAATATTACAGCGGTGTCAATATGAATTTTTTTTAAAAATGTGATGACACGCAAAATTAAAACAATATTTAATTTGCTAAATTCTGAAAACGGCAACAAAACACGCTCAAAGACACGATTTAGATCGAGGTCAGGTTGAAGAATACAATGTAACTGTTTTCTCGAGTACACTCGCAGGTGGACATCACGTGATGAATTGTAATATTTAACAGGTCAATCGCAGTCATAACAATGGAAGCGAGAAGTTTATTTTGAACATGTTTTTTGTAAAATTTAGTGTCAGCGCACGTTTGTCGGCACTTCTCCTTTAAATGTAACATTATTTTGTTCAATATACAACTACAGTTTTCGTAAGAACAGCCGACAAACATGCGCTGACTATGTATTCAGACGATGAAAAACGCGTGACCCTGATTATCTATTGATATTCAAGAAATCTCCAGGCACCATGCCTTCGATATTTATTTAGTTTACTTCGAAAAGATCGTTTTAAATTCACGTCCGTACCATGAATACACAGTTAAGATATCGGGGGTTTATATGATGGAAAAAAAATAAAGATTTTATGAAACTTAAATTTACGACATTTTTTCTGGCCAGTCAAGTCCACCCATTCTTATGAATAGTAGCATGCCTTTCGTACTTTTTTAGACATGTGTATTGTTGAAGAAGTATATATCAGTACATTTAGAGCAGTGGACTCAATAGCGTAATTTAAGCGCGTTGGGAATAAAAAAAAAAAGGTTAAAAAAGTGCGTTGGATTTTCACGCTGACAAACTGGGTTCAACCTTCTTTTGTGACCAAATTTTTTTTATCACTTTTTCAGCTCGATTTTAGGTTTTTTTTTTTCCTAAATCGGACGGAAGACCTCTCGTTGCTCGCAACGAGATCGTTTCTAGTTATGTTCCCCAAACGAAGTTGGGGAACATATTGTTTTTACTCTGTTTCTTATTATTATTATTATGTTCCCCAAACGAAGTTGGGGAACATATTGTTTTTACTCTGTTTCTTATTATTATTATTATTATTATTATTCTTTTTTCTTCTTATTTCTTCTCCGGACTTTTTTTGTCCGGAAGTGTTCTCAGAAACTGTTCACCAAACTAAGTTAAAACCTTTTTAGGGTTAGTAGGCATGTTGTGTAGATGTGCCGAACGAAGGTCATTTTGCGCGCATTCGCATGCACGTGCGGGCGCGTGCAATGAGTAAAATGACTGATATATTTAATATGGTTGTAACTTTTATATTTTTTGATAAAATGTTTTGAAACTCATTATATAATGATATATGAGATGTGTAGATAAGATGACATGGTCAAATTTTCATGAACTCACGCGCATGCACGTGCGCTTTGCTCTGATTGGCTGAAACAGAAATCTTAATATCTTTTTTGTTTTATGATGAAATGCTTTGAAATTTATAACATAGACATGCATTAGGATGTACTACAATATGATATATAAAATTTTTCATGAAATCACGCGCATGCACGTGCGCTGCAATCTGATTGGCTGAAACTTTAAATGACTATAACTCCCTTGGTTTTCAACCAAACAGCATGGGATTTAGAACATAGATAGACATAAAGGACTCCTACAAGATGGTATGGTCACCATTCACATGCATGCACGTGCGTGCACGTGCGCTTTGCTCTGATTGGCTGAAACAAAAATCTCAATATCTTTTCTGTTTTTTTACAAAATGCTTTGAAATTTAAAACATAGGCATACTTTAAGATGTCCTACAATATGATATATAATAATTGTCATGAAAACACGCGCATGCACGTGCGCTGCAATCTGATTGGCTTAAACTTTAAATGGCTATAACTCCCTTGTTTTTCAACCAAACAGGATGGGATTAAGAACATAGACAGACATAATGGACTCCTACAAGAAGGTATGGTCATCATGCACGTGCGTGCACGTGCAAATGAGTAAAATAGTGTAGACAAGATGATATCGTCATTACGCTCATGCAATCACATGCGCACGCCTGCATTGCTTAAATTTGAAATACTTGGTATACTTTTGGGAAAACGTTGTTTACGTCTTAAATGCATAGATTTTGCCTTCTTTAATGAAACTTACAGGGAATATGGCACGAGAAGGGAGTTGGGGAGCGTTTGGGGAACATCTGTAACGGTTCCCGTTACAATTAGCACTAGTTATTATTATTATTATTCTTTTTTCTTCTTATTTCTTCTCCGGTACTTTTTTGTCCGGAAGTGTTCTCAGAAACTGTTCACCAAACTAAGTTAAAACCTTTTTAGGGTTAGTAGGCATGTTGTGTAGATGTGCCGAACGAAGGTCATTTTGCGCGCATTCGCATGCACGTGCGGGCGCGTGCAATGAGTAAAATGACTGATATATTTAATATGGTTGTAACTTTTATATTTTTTGATAAAATGTTTTGAAACTCATTATATAAAGATATATAAGTTGTGTAGATAAGATGACATGGTCAAATTTGCATGAACTCACGCGCATGCACGTGCGCTTTGCTCTGATTGGCTGAAACAGAAATCTTAATATCTTTTTTGTTTTATGATGAAATGCTTTGAAATTTATAACATAGACATGCATTAGGATGTACTACAATATGATATATAAAATTTTTCATGAAATCACGCGCATGCACGTGCGCTGCAATCTGATTGGCTGAAACTTTAAATGACTATAACTCCCTTGGTTTTCAACCAAACAGCATGGGATTTAGAACATAGATAGACATAAAGGACTCCTACAAGATGGTATGGTCACCATTCACATGCATGCACGTGCGTGCACGTGCGCTTTGCTCTGATTGGCTGAAACAAAAATCTCAATATCTTTTCTGTTTTTTTACAAAATGCTTTGAAATTTAAAACATAGGCATACTTTAAGATGTCCTACAATATGATATATAATAATTGTCATGAAAACACGCGCATGCACGTGCGCTGCAATCTGATTGGCTTAAACTTTAAATGGCTATAACTCCCTTGTTTTTCAACCAAACAGGATGGGATTAAGAACATAGACAGACATAATGGACTCCTACAAGAAGGTATGGTCATCATGCACGTGCGTGCACGTGCAAATGAGTAAAATAGTGTAGACAAGATGATATCGTCATTACGCTCATGCAATCACATGCGCACGCCTGCATTGCTTAAATTTGAAATACTTGGTATACTTTTGGGAAAACGTTGTTTACGTCTTAAATGCATAGATTTTGCCTTCTTTAATGAAACTTACAGGGAATATGGCACGAGAAGGGAGTTGGGGAGCGTTTGGGGAACATCTGTAACGGTTCCCGTTACAATTAGCACTAGTTATTATTATTATTATTCTTTTTTCTTCTTATTTCTTCTCCGGTACTTTTTTGTCCGGAAGTGTTCTCAGAAACTGTTCACCAAACTAAGTTAAAACCTTTTTAGGGTTAGTAGGCATGTTGTGTAGATGTGCCGAACGAAGGTCATTTTGCGCGCATTCGCATGCACGTGCGGGCGCGTGCAATGAGTAAAATGACTGATATATTTAATATGGTTGTAACTTTTATATTTTTTGATAAAATGTTTTGAAACTCATTATATAAAGATATATAAGTTGTGTAGATAAGATGACATGGTCAAATTTGCATGAACTCACGCGCATGCACGTGCGCTTTGCTCTGATTGGCTGAAACAGAAATCTTAATATCTTTTTTGTTTTATGATGAAATGCTTTGAAATTTATAACATAGACATGCATTAGGATGTACTACAATATGATATATAAAATTTTTCATGAAATCACGCGCATGCACGTGCGCTGCAATCTGATTGGCTGAAACTTTAAATGACTATAACTCCCTTGGTTTTCAACCAAACAGCATGGGATTTAGAACATAGATAGACATAAAGGACTCCTACAAGATGGTATGGTCACCATTCACATGCATGCACGTGCGTGCACGTGCGCTTTGCTCTGATTGGCTGAAACAAAAATCTCAATATCTTTTCTGTTTTTTTACAAAATGCTTTGAAATTTAAAACATAGGCATACTTTAAGATGTCCTACAATATGATATATAATAATTGTCATGGAAACACGCGCATGCACGTGCGCTGCAATCTGATTGGCTTAAACTTTAAATGGCTATAACTCCCTTGTTTTTCAACCAAACAGGATGGGATTAAGAACATAGACAGACATAATGGACTCCTACAAGAAGGTATGGTCATCATGCACGTGCGTGCACGTGCAAATGAGTAAAATAGTGTAGACAAGATGATATCGTCATTACGCTCATGCAATCACATGCGCACGCCTGCATTGCTTAAATTTGAAATACTTGGTATACTTTTGGGAAAACGTTGTTTACGTCTTAAATGCATAGATTTTGCCTTCTTTAATGAAACTTACAGGGAATATGGCACGAGAAGGGAGTTGGGGAGCGTTTGGGGAACATCTGTAACGGTTCCCGTTACAATTAGCACTAGTTATTATTATTATTATTATTTTTTTTTCTTATTTCTTCTCCGGACTTTTTTTGTCCGGAAGTGTTCTCAGAAACTGTTCACCAAACTAAGTTAAAACCTTTTTAGGGTTAGTAGGCATGTTGTGTAGATGTGCCGAACGAAGGTCATTTTGCGCGCATTCGCATGCACGTGCGGGCGCGTGCAATGAGTAAAATGACTGATATATTTAATATGGTTGTAACTTTTATATTTTTTGATAAAATGTTTTGAAACTCATTATATAAAGATATATAAGTTGTGTAGATAAGATGACATGGTCAAATTTGCATGAACTCACGCGCATGCACGTGCGCTTTGCTCTGATTGGCTGAAACAGAAATCTCAATATCTTTTTTGTTTTATGATGAAATGCTTTGAAATTTATAACATAGACATGCATTAGGATGTACTACAATATGATATATAAAATTTTTCATGAAATCACGCGCATGCACGTGCGCTGCAATCTGATTGGCTGAAACTTTAAATGACTATAACTCCCTTGGTTTTCAACCAAACAGCATGGGATTTAGAACATAGATAGACATAAAGGACTCCTACAAGATGGTATGGTCACCATTCACATGCATGCACGTGCGTGCACGTGCGCTTTGCTCTGATTGGCTGAAACAAAAATCTCAATATCTTTTCTGTTTTTTTACAAAATGCTTTGAAATTTAAAACATAGGCATACTTTAAGATGTCCTACAATATGATATATAATAATTGTCATGAAAACACGCGCATGCACGTGCGCTGCAATCTGATTGGCTTAAACTTTAAATGGCTATAACTCCCTTGTTTTTCAACCAAACAGGATGGGATTAAGAACATAGACAGACATAATGGACTCCTACAAGAAGGTATGGTCATCATGCACGTGCGTGCACGTGCAAATGAGTAAAATAGTGTAGACAAGATGATATCGTCATTACGCTCATGCAATCACATGCGCACGCCTGCATTGCTTAAATTTGAAATACTTGGTATACTTTTGGGAAAACGTTGTTTACGTCTTAAATGCATAGATTTTGCCTTCTTTAATGAAACTTACAGGGAATATGGCACGAGAAGGGAGTTGGGGAGCGTTTGGGGAACATCTGTAACGGTTCCCGTTACAATTAGCACTAGTTATTATTATTATTATTCTTTTTTCTTCTTATTTCTTCTCCGGTACTTTTTTGTCCGGAAGTGTTCTCAGAAACTGTTCACCAAACTAAGTTAAAACCTTTTTAGGGTTAGTAGGCATGTTGTGTAGATGTGCCGAACGAAGGTCATTTTGCGCGCATTCGCATGCACGTGCGGGCGCGTGCAATGAGTAAAATGACTGATATATTTAATATGGTTGTAACTTTTATATTTTTTGATAAAATGTTTTGAAACTCATTATATAAAGATATATAAGTTGTGTAGATAAGATGACATGGTCAAATTTGCATGAACTCACGCGCATGCACGTGCGCTTTGCTCTGATTGGCTGAAACAGAAATCTTAATATCTTTTTTGTTTTATGATGAAATGCTTTGAAATTTATAACATAGACATGCATTAGGATGTACTACAATATGATATATAAAATTTTTCATGAAATCACGCGCATGCACGTGCGCTGCAATCTGATTGGCTGAAACTTTAAATGACTATAACTCCCTTGGTTTTCAACCAAACAGCATGGGATTTAGAACATAGATAGACATAAAGGACTCCTACAAGATGGTATGGTCACCATTCACATGCATGCACGTGCGTGCACGTGCGCTTTGCTCTGATTGGCTGAAACAAAAATCTCAATATCTTTTCTGTTTTTTTACAAAATGCTTTGAAATTTAAAACATAGGCATACTTTAAGATGTCCTACAATATGATATATAATAATTGTCATGAAAACACGCGCATGCACGTGCGCTGCAATCTGATTGGCTTAAACTTTAAATGGCTATAACTCCCTTGTTTTTCAACCAAACAGGATGGGATTAAGAACATAGACAGACATAATGGACTCCTACAAGAAGGTATGGTCATCATGCACGTGCGTGCACGTGCAAATGAGTAAAATAGTGTAGACAAGATGATATCGTCATTACGCTCATGCAATCACATGCGCACGCCTGCATTGCTTAAATTTGAAATACTTGGTATACTTTTGGGAAAACGTTGTTTACGTCTTAAATGCATAGATTTTGCCTTCTTTAATGAAACTTACAGGGAATATGGCACGAGAAGGGAGTTGGGGAGCGTTTGGGGAACATCTGTAACGGTTCCCGTTACAATTAGCACTAGTTATTATTATTATTATTCTTTTTTTTTCTTATTTCTTCTCCGGACTTTTTTTGTCCGGAAGTGTTCTCAGAAACTGTTCACCAAACTAAGTTAAAACCTTTTTAGGGTTAGTAGGCATGTTGTGTAGATGTGCCGAACGAAGGTCATTTTGCGCGCATTCGCATGCACGTGCGGGCGCGTGCAATGAGTAAAATGACTGATATATTTAATATGGTTGTAACTTTTATATTTTTTGATAAAATGTTTTGAAACTCATTATATAAAGATATATAAGTTGTGTAGATAAGATGACATGGTCAAATTTGCATGAACTCACGCGCATGCACGTGCGCTTTGCTCTGATTGGCTGAAACAGAAATCTTAATATCTTTTTTGTTTTATGATGAAATGCTTTGAAATTTATAACATAGACATGCATTAGGATGTACTACAATATGATATATAAAATTTTTCATGAAATCACGCGCATGCACGTGCGCTGCAATCTGATTGGCTGAAACTTTAAATGACTATAACTCCCTTGGTTTTCAACCAAACAGCATGGGATTTAGAACATAGATAGACATAAAGGACTCCTACAAGATGGTATGGTCACCATTCACATGCATGCACGTGCGTGCACGTGCGCTTTGCTCTGATTGGCTGAAACAAAAATCTCAATATCTTTTCTGTTTTTTTACAAAATGCTTTGAAATTTAAAACATAGGCATACTTTAAGATGTCCTACAATATGATATATAATAATTGTCATGAAAACACGCGCATGCACGTGCGCTGCAATCTGATTGGCTTAAACTTTAAATGGCTATAACTCCCTTGTTTTTCAACCAAACAGGATGGGATTAAGAACATAGACAGACATAATGGACTCCTACAAGAAGGTATGGTCATCATGCACGTGCGTGCACGTGCAAATGAGTAAAATAGTGTAGACAAGATGATATCGTCATTACGCTCATGCAATCACATGCGCACGCCTGCATTGCTTAAATTTGAAATACTTGGTATACTTTTGGGAAAACGTTGTTTACGTCTTAAATGCATAGATTTTGCCTTCTTTAATGAAACTTACAGGGAATATGGCACGAGAAGGGAGTTGGGGAGCGTTTGGGGAACATCTGTAACGGTTCCCGTTACAATTAGCACTAGTTATTATTATTATTATTCTTTTTTTTTCTTATTTCTTCTCCGGTACTTTTTTGTCCGCGAGTGTTCTCAGAAACTGTTCACCCAACTGAGCTAAAACCTTTTTAGGGTTAATAGGTGTGTAGTGTAGGTGTGCGGAACGAAGGTCATTTTGCGCGCATACGCGTGCACGTGCGTGCGCGTGAAATGAGTGAAATGACAGATATACTTAAAATAGCCATAACTTTTACATTTTTTAATGAAATGTTTTGAAACTCATTATATAAGAATATATTAATAGTGTTAATAATATGACACTGTCAAATTAGCACGAACTCACGTGCATGCACGTGCGCTGCACTCTGATTGGCTGAAACAAAAATCTCAATATCTCTTTTGTTTTTTGATGAAATGCTTTGAAATTTTAAAAATTGTCATGAATTAGGATATATTACAATATAATAGTGAAAAAAATTCATGAAATCACGCACATGCACGTGTGCTGCAATCTGATTGGCCGAAACTTTAAATGGCTATTTCTCCTTTGTTTTTTGACGAAATGCTTTGAAATTTAAAATATAGTCATGCATTAGGATATCCTGCAATATGATATACAAAAAATTTAAAGAAATCACGTGCATGCACGTGTGCTGCAATCTGATTGGCTGAAACTTTAAATGGCTATATCTCCTTTGTTTTTTGATGAAATGCTTTGAAATTTAAAACATAGTCATGCATAATAGTATCCTACAATATGATATAGAGTAAAAATCTAGAAATCACGCGCATGCACGTGTGCAGCAATCTGATTGGCTGAAACTTGAAATGGCTATAACTCCCTTGGCTTTCAACCAAACAGGATGGGATTTAGAACATAGATAGATATCAGGGCCTCCTACAAGAAGGTATGGTCATCTTGCACGTGCACGCACGTGCGTGCATTTAGAACGAGTGAAATTAAAAATATACTTAAATCAGGGTTCTCCATCATTTAAATTGTTACTGTGTTGCAGAGTTTACGCGAAACACTAAAATTTCACGGTATTTTCGCGATCAAATTCTCAACTGAAACTGATTCATTATAATAACGAAAGAATACATGCACACATTTTCTTTTAAAAATCGGTAATTCGTTACACAAATGGTATGGTCATACATATTGATGAAAGTAAAACACGTTCTGAAAAGCAGAGGAAATTCTGGTAGATACAGTCGAAGTACTCTACATTTTTTAGAGCAAATTTCCCTTGAGTATAAGTCAGTTTTCTAGATCGTATTACCGAATTGCACATAAGAAACTTCAGAACAGTAAAATACTTTCAAGAGTTCCTTATTTGAACATGTTGAAAATTTAAGCAATTCATTTACATCAATGGAATGACTTCGGTACGATTTTATGGTTCACTTACAGTACTAACATAATCCTACAGTAGAGACGTGGTTCTATAGAAAAGACACGTTTAAATATTAAAAAAAAATAATTCAATCTATTTTATTGCAAATACCAATTAACCGTTACATGGAAGTGTGAAAACAAATTATTTATCTTTGTTCCTTCATGCGTGAAGTCCGGCAAGGGTCTAGGGGATAATTGATTATGCAAGGTGAAGCCCTAGTAATTAAGTGCTCCGCCGTTTAGAATTGAACGACAGTAGAATTGTTTGATTAAAATCTCACTAAGTTAGAGAGAATTTATGTTTAGATTATCTAATTATCACAGATCTTACTGTGTCGGCAAAATATTTACTGTGTTGCAACCATTAAATTTGAATCGTTACTGTGTCGGAGAAAATTTTACTGTGTCGGGAGCAACACAGTAAAACAGCTCATGGAGAACCCTGCTTAAATGAGTGATTTTTAATACTTTTGGACTAAATGCTTTTATATATAGTATATTTAAATATATAGAAAGTGTAGACAAGATGATATGATCATTATGCACGTGCATTCACATGCAATGTTAAAATTTGAATATAATTGGTATCCTTCCTAGAAAACGTTTCTAAATTCAAAAATGCACAGATATTGTCTTATCTAATAAGGCTTACAGGAATTTTGGCACCAAAAGGGAGTTGGGGAGCGTTTGGGGAACATCTGTAACGGTTCCCGTTACAATTAGCACTAGTTCGATCACTTTTACATTTGTACTTGGACTTTATTGAGAACAAATATTTAAGGATCAAAGGGCAATGATTCAATAAATGCATCCTTTAAAAAGAATAACACTCTTTTTTTACAGAGGAAATGGAAAAATAATAAACAGAATGGCCATACATGATAAAATTCTCTACTGGATAGAAGAAAAGGCAACCAATTTATTTTCTCTCAATTTACAAAATATTGAAGAGGAAAGCATTGTTCTTCATGATACCATCCCATTATCCAGCATCTTAGTGTCTGCAGCAAGTAAAGAAGGTAAGAGGGAGAGTTTCTCATTGTCTTTATTGTAATTATAAATGGCAGTATTTAAAACATGTATGTACAAAGAAAATAGAAAAATTACAATAATGAGAGGGTTATTGAAAAGTTCATGAACTTTTGTTATAATATTGAAATTGATAAAATAATGGATTGTATACATTTATTCAGCATCTTTATTTCTTTCTGCAGAATAAATTACAAGACATACAGTTTATCTTTCAATACATTATCAATGTTTTGTTAGGTATGGTACAACTATGTGAAGTATATGAGAGTCTTAAGAGAAAATTAATATAATTTTGTTTGTTTTACTGCCAGCCGAGACTGCCTGTAGCAGTAAGAAAGGTGGATGTTCACACTTGTGTATTCCAGTCTCTAGTAACACCAGGGTCTGTAAATGTAGTGATGGATTTTTCCTTCAGGCAGACAACACCTCTTGTACTAGTAAGACATCATCCAGTTCTATATGATAAAAATGATCTAGATTTATTATTATTGCAAAGTAAATATGGGTAATAATAAAAAATAGTTTTTCTGTATCAACAGTCTGCAAAGAACCAAGTTGTCGCTGTGAGGTCAATAGAAATTGTCCAAGCACTCCAGGTACATTCCTTTTGTAATCTTCTCTAAACAGAATTCGCTCTCTTCTTTAAATCTTTTTCTCCTCTAAACAGTGTATTCACTTTCCTCTGAACTGGGTATTTCCTCTAGCTCTCCTCAAAAAAGACTACTCGGTCTCTGTCCTCTAAACAGACTACCGGTACTAACTCTTCTCTAAACAGAGTACTTTTTCTCTCTACTCTAAAATGACTACTCTCTCACCTCTAATCAATACTTTTTCCCTTTCTCTCACCTCTAAATGGAGTACTCTCATCCTCTACTTTAAATGGAGTACTTTCTACCATCTCTTCTCTAAAATGGAGTACTTTCCTCCTAGAGTGTGGGGGCCTGCTCTGCAAAAATGCGCAAGTTTGAGTAGATGTAATTAATTGAAAACAAACTTCTGAGAAGTTTTCTTTTCAGGTCTTGTAAAACAATTCTTTATAAAGATTTTAGTACCAAAAAATACATAGCCATCCAGCAAGGCACCCAAGTTTGTTTCGGTCGAAGTCGAGCATGTGCTTGAAAATCTTGTCCAGGACCTTATCACTGCCCACTCAAGTACAGTGTATAGAAAAATAAGCACGCCTAAAATTTTAATAAATCTGGTCAATACAGAAAGTTTACATGTTGTTTTTCATCTCGTAAAAAAAATTCAGCTCCAGTCTCAAATCAAAATGCCCGATTTGAAAGGGGAGATTCATGGATTATTTTGCGTCAGCCATGACTTGATGTGAACTCTAGTGAAATACTGTTATGACACCTGCAATGTAACTGGTGAGTTATTGCCCCCTTCTTTGTTGAAAGAGTGCCATGGCCTGCTCTGTGATGTAGACTTGTGTGTTCCACTAGACGCTGTGTGTGATGGAAATAATGACTGTGTAGACCGTTCAGATGAAGACACCGCTCACTGTTCTCAAACTACTCCAAGAGGTTTGAAGTCATCCTTACTAAAGATCAAAATTGAATGAAAATGGTTGTTTATAATCCTTTCTATCAGTTGTGGTCAACATATGATTTATAGGGGTACAAATTTTGTACATGATTCTTGGTTTGTTTGCTTTTTTCAGACTGTGGACCTGGACACTTTGTGTGTGCCTCTGGGGAGTGTATTTCTGGACAGCTTGTCTGTAACGGTCATCCAGACTGTCCTGATGCGTCAGATGAAGGCCAGCATTGTGGTCAAGATTTACCTAAAAATGGGTGTCCTAAAGGATATGAATTTCACAAGGATACAAAATCTTGTCAAGGAAGTCTTTTTCTAGATTTTAAATTTTATAATATTATGTTTTGTTTTCTAAGCTTTTATAAAATTAACCAGATTGATTATTTTACAATCTTCAGATGTAAATGAGTGTGAGGCTGACAATGGGGGCTGTAGTCAGCTGTGTGTTAACACTGAAGGAGCGTCTTTTTCTAGATTTTAAATTTTATAATATTATGTTTTGTTTTCTAAGCTTTTATAAAATTAACCAGATTGATTATTTTACAATCTTCAGATGTAAATGAGTGTGAGGCTGACAATGGGGGCTGTAGTCAGCTGTGTGTTAACACTGAAGGAGGCAGAAGTTGCCACTGCTCACCAGAGTTCATCTCAAACACCACCTTCTGTATTCCTCCAGGTCTATAAAACATGAAATCTTAGTGGTGTTTTTTCTTAAGCTTTTAAATAAGTATATTATTTAACCAGGTTTCTTCAAAATGCATGCAAAACTTAAAAGCAAAAATGCGAAGTTATGGTTTAATAATAATTTATTAAATTCTTTTTACAATCAAAACTTTAAGAACAGTAATTGAAGATAATATGCTTAATAATTTTATTAAATATTTCACAAACGATCAAATCGTCACCAATTACGTTGATGTATGTAGTAAATGTTTTGTGGAAGATTAATAAATAGCTAGGCATTAAGAGTTGAAGTTCAGATGAATTAACAACACATTCTATTTACCAGTAATTTTGTGTAGGTTGGTTTTCTGTTGAGATGAAGTTTTATATTTAGATCCCAGACCTTATTTTTTATTACTGGAACACACCACTCTTACAAGATATGACTTGGATCATCATGGAGAATTTATCACTATATGTGCTGCAGAGCCTTTTTTGAATTTTGATGTGATCATGTCTACTGGTGACATCTTGGGAATATCTTCAACAGATTCAAAGGTTTGGTTCAAGTCTGAAAGAACTTTATGCATTTAAACTACGTGCACTTCATATGCTGGATTTAAATCTTTGGTTTTTTCTTTGTTTACTAGACATTACTTGTAAGAACCAATCAAAATGATCAGAAGAAAGAGGTACTACTGAGCATGCTGGGAAATGTTGCTTCTGTGGCATATGATTGGTTGGGAAATAACCTCTATATTTCTGACATCTCCAAACCTGCACTTATTGTATGTCCAGTTAAACTTCTGAAAGAGGGATGTCATTCATTGCTGCATGAAACAACAGGAAGTGTAGCTCTTCATCCAGTGAAAGGGTAAAATGCAGTTTTACATGTGTTTTTAGATTTTAATGTCATAGATTTCTAATGGATGATATAAAGAAAATTACACTAAATGTAAATATAGACTGATGTTTTTGTTTTTCAGACTGATCTGATGTTTTTGGTTTCAGACTGATGTTTTTAGTTTTAGATTGATGTTTCTGGTTCCAGACTGCTGTTTCTGCTTTCAGACTGATGTTTTGGGTTTAGTCTAATGTTTTGGTTTCAGACTGATGATTAAGTTTCAGACTAATTTTTTTTGCCTTTCAGACTGATGCTTTGGTTTCAGACTGATGTTTTGGTTTCAGACTGATGTTTTGGTTTCAGATGGATTTTTCTGGTTTCAGACTGATGCTGCTGGTTTCCGACTGCTGTTTCTGGTTTCTGACTTCTGTTTCTGGTTTCAGACTGCTGTTTCTGGTTTCTGACTGCTGTTTCTGGTTTCTCCATTAAATTTTATGAACAACAGTATTAGTTTATGTTAAGGTTCCAGGTCAGGTGTATGTTTGGAGAGGTTCTGTTCCCACCTGTGTTTGCTGACACCAGAGGGAGCTGTCTGTGCCTGTCCTGATGGGTGGGACCTCATCAATAACAGGACATGTAGAAGTATGTATCCTGTCTTATACTATCAACCACAGATTTTCATGTCACCTAATGTCATGTCACCTAAATGTCACCTACAGCAGTTTTTATATTGCAGATCCTCATATGGTACCTCTGACTAGTACTAAAACTTCAGTAGGACTAGGAATATCAAAGTCACCTCTTCTACCAAGAGTTTCCTCTACAACTCACAGAGGTAACCGGACAACTAATACACCAACAGTAACCACCACAACTATTACTCCGAAAGAAACCACAACGCATTCTCCACCTTTCAAGATTGATAACCTTTCAACACCTTTTCCACCTAAACTGGGTCCAACACTAACTAGACCCAGGATGGAACAAACAGCCTTTACAACCAAAATCAGCCTGTCAACTCTTTCAGTTTCCCCTTGTAAATTAGTGTGTATGAATGGGGGAACATGCTCTTATTCAGAAGACAAAAAGATGGATTATTGTGTGTAAGTTCCATAATTTAGTGGGTGATTTTTGCTATCTCTTGAAATAAATGATCAATTGCCTTCCTTAATGAATTGTCATCATCAGGATAATTTATTGAGAAATAATAAAGTGAATGCTAGGAGCCAGATCACATAGTCTTGTTTGGCCATGTAAATTTTGAAAAAAAAAATGAAACTGGTCAGTTTTATTGGACAATGTGTTAAAACTGAATCAGACTGGTTTTATCTTATTTTGAAGTTCAGACTATTCGGTATTTCCCATATTTGAGTGCCAATCAGGCTCTCCTGGATTTTGAGTTGCAGACCTTTTGTATTTATGTGCTATTTTTCTTGGATATTCAAATGAACTTTCTGGTTTTAGGAGTAGACAAGCTACTAGTGATACTTGGTTTTCTGGTGTTTTAAGTACAGACCAAGCTATACAGTATTGTTTTCTATTTTTAGCTGTAGTCCAGGTTATACAGGTTTTTTCTGTAATGAGGAGGGACCGGGAGAAGAAGTCCTCACCTCGGGGCCTTCAGAGGACTCCCCCTCTGTCATCATTGGAGTCATCCTTGGTTCTGTATTTACAGCTGTGGTGATCATCAGCTGCTTGTGTTACCTACAACATAAGAGGTACTGGGGAGTTAAGACATGTTTTTAAAAAAGATTTAAAATCTTTACAGAAGAGAGATGAGGAAATTGTAAGTTATTTTAGAATTATGTCTGAATACCTGAGTTACCCGGGGTATTTGTTTATATAGAGACAAGGTTCACATTGCTGAGATCATACATTTCCGGCCTCTGCTCAGTAAGGGTCACTCAGAGGATGCAGAGGAACTCTTCAGTGAACAACCAGCAAAGACCAACCTACAAAACGAGGAACCAAGCCATGATTATGAGGAAGTAAGTCAACCAGTATACTTTTTTAAAGTCATTTGATTGATCCACTTATCAGCAGATGTTTTTGTCTGTTATTGTGTTATGCAGTCATAGACCTTTGAAATTTTCAATTTTAATGCTTTTTTTTAAATGTAAAGTTGGATGTTCCTATATGCATGAATCTATTTTCTAAACTTATTACATGATAAACTTGTGACAAGAAAAGTCTACTTGTGACATAAAGGTATTCTCCTCAGGTAGTCCTAGGGGTAGGGTGGGACCACAATAGATGATCATAGTTTTACATAGAATTTTTTTTTTTAATTTAAAAACCTTCTCAAGAACAGCGAAGTCATTATTAGTTTTATTTATATGGAAGCATCATGAGTTAGAGCACGGCTAGACTAAAAAACGGAGTTTGAAGCATGAAGTCTTTACTTTGTTTTAAGGTCAGACGGTACATTCCCTCAATATTTGTTTTGTATATCTTCATAATGTATGAAAAATATACAAAATTTTTATTACTTTCTCATTTCTAAACCGATATCTAATTGTTTTAAAAAATTTGAAACACTAAAAATTAGAATTTTGCAAACTAAGTTTTTTTCCTAAAGGATTATATAAGAAATGTCATCCTCTGGTATCTTGCATAAATGCCTGGTAAGGTACCTCAATTTTTTGTGAGTAAATGTGTTAAAGTGGTAATTCTTCATTTACAAAATCTTGGAAAAAGTTATATATTATAGAGGAACATCTCGTCTGTCCTTAATTTTAAAATTATAGGGAGTCCATAAGTGATCTTTAAACAGTCTACAAACAAAGCCAGCTTCTTTCCCACTTTAAAATATAGCACTTTGTAGTTCCTTGTTTTATATGAAGAAAGGGATTGAATTAACCAGTAATTTGCTGTTTTTTTCTGCTTGCAATTTTGTCAATAAAATTGGTCATCTGAAAAATCAAACTTTACCTTTTACTGTAAAATCACATATTCCTGTTGGGTCAGATTTCCTTGGCTAAAATTGAGGAAAAACTCTTGGTTCATGGGGATTAGATTTCGTGGATGAAGAATTGTTTGGTACATATGTAGTTATGTATGTAACAATTTACATTTTGTAGTGGACTTGAATTCCTTGGTCTTTTCATACCTTAAAAACAACAGACGTTAAACCCCCACAAAAATTGTGATTTCATAGTATATTGATAGCATGATGTTATGTTAATTCTTTTCAAATGTGCAAAAATTAGCATTTAGAAATGAAATACTATTGAACTTTAAATTTTAATTTGAAATTACAGTGCTTGTCCATTTCAGTAAATTTAAGACTTGACTTAAACTTGTGTTCCTTTTAGGTGAGTTCTGATGTTATGGAAGACCCTGAGGGGCTAAGATGGCAGCATTCTAGTGTCTCTGTAGACTCAGCATTTGTCAGTCATTCTGAAGAAAATGATGAGCTGACTTCCCAGCTTATTCCAGTGTGACAACTCAGATCAAGTTAATCAGCTGTCACTGGGTCCAGCAGCTTGATTTACAGACATATTTATTGGTTGTTTTGGTTATTTATCAAGGTTTCAGAGATTTAGTGTTTGGGAAGAAGAGCTAGCTAATTTAAGGTTACAATGGTGATAAAAATTATATAAAAATTGCAATGCATAAAAATTTCACTATACTTAAAGAAAACATCATAAGATTAAATACAAATAATTTGATTGCAATTTTCATTTAAAAATTTAAAAAGAATTCTTAACAATTATATATAAATTACTATATACTGTAAATTTGTAATTGCTCATATAACGATGGATTTAAAAAAAAAAAAAATTGCCTTCACATTAGATTCTGCATGCATTTGTCCTTTTTAATGCAGATTCTATAGGGTAACTTAACACTTTCTGAAATCACAGGTGTTTTTTTTCCCCCTGATTTACAAAAAACGGTGCTATTTTTTTGTGTGTTGCGAGTATCTGTGATACAGCTGTGAGGGAGCAGAAGGACTAACCAGCGTAAAATTAATTTATTTGTTCAGGGTGATGGAAAAAAAAACACCTTCTTCTACAGGATTTCAGTGTTCTATTTCAGTGACACAATTTATATTGACCCTACCAATATGTGACACATGAAATACAGTAAAAAAAAATTATTATTATTTAGCATTTGAAGTCATTTGAAGCATTTTTGTTCTGAATATTGCACATGAGAGAGGGATTTTTTAAAAAAGGGAACTGTTTTTTAAGGAGTTTTTTTTTTCAAATTATATTTGGATACAATCAATTTATTGTGAAATTCAGTACAATGCATATTATGTTTAACATTTTTTTGTGAATACAAAAATGATTAAATTGCTTTGTTTCTGGAATATTCATTCTATCTTCTAGATTAAACACATTTCTTGATTTATGCTTGAGAAACCTGTGCAATATAAATCTAGTTTTTCAGAGTCATGCATGTTTTTTGCTATTTACTAAGTTTGAGTGTTGTTGGTCAAAGTAGTTATACTTAATTTTTCTGCTCATAAAGTTAGAAATTATGTGGTAGTTAGGTGTCCTTAGTTTATCCATCTCTTAAACTGCCTGTCTGATTTCAATATATAACTTGGCACACATGTACTCTACACTAAGATGCTCAGTTTAGTACATCAGTTATTGATTTTGGTAAGAGGTGTTGCCTTGCCTTCTGAAAATAGAAATGTTAGTGAAATACTTTCAAAAAACTACTCCCTTGCAGAAGTGCAGGTGCTACTATTCTCTTCCTTTGTTATAAATACAAACCAGTGGAGCTACAGTTGTATCAGACTTATGGTTGCTTTTTAGCTTTACATGCAGTGTACAATTTGAGGAGGTTGTGATATCTGATTGTCTATGTCTAGTTTAAGCCACATTTTTGTTCTTTGACAGATATTATTTAGTATTTTTATATACAGCTATTTTTTTTCAGATTTCTTTGAGATATAATTGATGAGATTTGATACTTATAGATATTTTTTATTACAATGTTGTATACTTGCTAACATGTGATTGTCTCAAAATGGAATATGCTAAAACTTTAAGGAACTTTTCTTGCAATTTTGCAACAAATGTTTTCCATCTGATGATTTATACTAAAAATTATAAGGTCTGGTTTTAGACTCCATTATATTAATTGTTTATGTATATATTTTGTGATTATAAGCACCTGTGGCCAGTGATTTGAATAAACAGTGCATTTTGAGATTTATTTAATTACTCTGTAAACTGAGCAGGGCTGCAGCAGCTGAGTTAATATTGCACATTAACTTTCTATTCAATCACTTTATCAGAAAATCTAATAATTTTTGTTTCTTTAAGGATACTTGTGAAATGAAGCAACCAAAACTTTTTAAATGGATTGTTTCATATGTTGCCCCACCATGAAAATGGCCAGTGCATAGTTTGTCATGTACATCTTCCAGCCTTCCTATAGGGCTGTGTATTGAGCAAAAAATTTCAAAAGATATAAATATTGGATTTTATTACAAGTCCTTCAAATAAAGGCGTATAAACATTTAAAGCATGGATTTCTTAAAAACAGTTTTATTTTTTTTATTATTACCCATTTCAAAGTTCTTATCCCTTTGTCATTAAATATACACTTCCAATTGAAACTTTTAATGACTGTAAAATCAACATGCTAAAACAAAATTGTTTATGTATTTTGAAATGACTATAAAACTGTGTTATTTCCTTTCTATATATTGAATATAATCTTTGGTGATTAAAATCCCCATCTTTTTATCAGAATTAGAAGAAAAACTGCCCATCCGATACATATTGGAAGTTATTTTTCGATACGATATTCTTGAGTATCGATACAATATTGACACAGCCCTAATGCAAAGCAGGTTGGAAGGAATCTTCCAACTTGCCATGCATTTAGGCCAATTCAAAGCTCACATTCAAATAAACTATTCAAGATACTTTTATTATACTGATGAGAGCTATCAACCACTTAAATTTTTTTTTACTTTGACCTTGACCCCACTTTTTCAAAAAAAAAGTTTTTAGTTCAGTTTTAATGAAACTACTCCGGATTGTTTAACCCCCTTCCCCGCAGTCACGTATTTTAACGCATATACCATTTCCGACTTCTAACGCAAAATGCCGTTTCCTTGCAATCGCGCATTTTCACACACAATTAAAAGTTCATTTAATCTTCAATTTATTGCCAAATTTCTTCTATTATATACTTGCTTAAATCTCGTAAAATAAGAAAAGTTATTTTCTTATTAAAATATTACATCAAAATATTATTTACATTAAACTTTAGAGAAACATGTTCCAAGCTTTAAAGTGCTTACAGGGAAATGGTAAAGTTATATTTCTATGAAGTGAACATTGAGTGTATGTTGCGCTACAATTCAGTAAGTTATAAAGAGTTTAACAAACTTCATATGCTGATACATACTACATTAAGCTATTCAACTGTATCAACATTGTTTACCTTGACCATCTCTGACCTTGACCTCATTTTTATATTTTTTTTAGCTATGATTTAAAGAAATCATATTTTCTATGAAATTTTATATGTATACTAATGTAAGCTATTCAACTGATTTTTTCAGCTGAATACATCTTATTTTCCTCACTATCATGCAATAAATGTATATTATTAGGAAAGGGAAAATGGCATGTGAGATATTTAGAACTTTTGCCCAATCTCACTTGTAAAGGGTCTAGAAAATATTTTCAGACCAATTTATAATGCTTCATCTTCATCTGAAGTTGTCGCCCGCTTGGTGCAGTGGTTAGAGCGTCTGCTCTAGAGTCGTGAAGTAAGGAGTCAATCCTTACGTCGCGGGTTCGAATCCCACTGTAGGACGTGAAGACCGGTCCTTCGGATGAGACCGTATTAACCGAGGCCCCGTGTCGCAGTAGGTGCTGGCACGAAAAAGATCCCTCCCTGCTCAATGGCCCTAAGTGCCGAGTATAGGACAATATTTGCAGCTCTCCACATGCAAGTGGTGGCGTCTCCACATGGGTGTAAAATTCTCGAGAGGGACGTTAAAGCAAATGTACAATCAATCTTCTAATTTTACTCTGCGTCTCAGTCAAGCATAGAATAAAAAACCCAAAGACTACTGCCGTAATTTTGAGCTATTTTTCATTCAGCTGTTTCTTTATTTCAAAACGATCCACAAATTTTAGCTGCAGTAATGTAGTCCTAGACTACGGAATCCGGATGGGGCCATGCGGTTCACTACTGCACCATCGAGCATCGACTAATAGGTCGATGGCGCGATAACGATGAAGCGATGGTGCAATGACGATGGAGCTATGATGTGATAGCGCGATGACGATGATACTATGGCGCGATAATGCTATGACGATGGTGCGATAGAACGATAGAGTAAAAGTGAATATCGCTTCATCGTCATCGCTATCGCACCATCGTCATCGTTATAACACTATTGCACCATCACTTCATCGTTATCGCTTCATCGTTATCGCATTATCGTGTCATCGCATTATCAACCCAAACCTCAATGGTGCAATGATGCGATAGTGAACTACGTGGTTCTATCCGGATTCCATACTCTACAATTTTTTTTCTGGAGACCCCTCCCAAAATAAAATGAAAATAGGGAGAGGGCTACATTATTGCAGATACACAAAATTTCCGCCATGAACTAAAACAGTTTGATGAAAGAATACACGAAATAATATCCCCGTGATCTTCAATCTTTTCTTTCAAATGTGAAAAATTATCCACACCAAAATATTAGTATGGGGTATGAGTGAGTGAAAAATGGGAACTTATGTTCCGACTTTTTCAACAAATAGGTTTCATGAGATTATAAGCATAGTGCCACTGTCAAGAAGTTCTTTTGGATTTTGTGCAGGCAGTAGAGAAAACGATAAGCCGTAGAATAAACAAAACAAAATAAATTTATTTAGATAAAAAAAAATAAATCATCAAAACAAACGCACTCTCACTCACCCTCTCTCACAAAGAAAACAAAATATAACTTTAAATTGAAAACCAGATAATATTGACAATGAAATAAAGATTTAACTTTAAACACAATCAATTGTCAATAAACCGTTGTTGGTTTCAAACCATAACATGTAACTTTACTTGAAACAATCAAATAGAAAAATCAAAACTGTATTAAGTTAGTTTTCGCAGAAAAAATCACCTTTTAATAAACAATATCTGTAAATATGAAATTCGTTAATGTCAAATTTAATTCTTATAATTTCTTATTACTTAAAACCAGAATTGAGAGTTTGACTTTTGGCTATTTTATTCCTTAGAATTTACACCATCGGGCCTCCATACATCGAACACCGCCCCTCTGATTCCAGCCCCGGACTCACTGGTCTCTCACTGGAAATCTGTAGAATTCAGTCCCTATTATTCAGTCGGGAACGTCACTTAATTTCTATGGACACTGTCCTTGCGCACCAGTACCATGCCCTGCGTCAACCATGTGCTCGTGCCGCGCCCTCGCCTCTTCACACGACCAAACTCCCCCTTGGGTCCAGAAACTTACTGCCGCCCCGGGTTTATAATCATAACCCCTCCGCACTGAAACAATAATTACTTTATCTAAGGCCTAAACACTACTCACTTAAACTACAAATGATAACCGACACCAAACCCGTAAATTTACAGCAAAACCCACAAAATATCTAAAAAAAAAAAAGCTAACCAGCTGGAGAAAGAAATGCCCATGCAGTAAAATATACAACTCCTAGGCTACCCGTTCACCAGACTAACTTCTGGAATTCGCCATAGAAAATCGACTACAGGAACAAAATCAAAACGTGGCCGCACACTTGACAAACAGCCACGACTCTCCCTGACCAAACCGGTTATACTAAAAATAGCTCTGTAAGCGAACACTCTTTCACTCTATGGAACCCAACTAGGGGTATAATTACAACCGTTTACAGAATAACAAAGCAAATAAACAACATAACTCAACTTCATCACAGCCACAGAATGGGTGGTCTAAACACTTTTGTAATAATTCAACGGTAAAGGGTTTTTCTTCTAAGTGAATGAAGTGTCGGGGTTACAGAAGACTATTTCACTTATTCTGTTGATTATCCAGGGATGTGTCATGTTGTAAATTTTGAATTTATAACAAAATTTATTGTTGTTTTGTAACTTTGTATTTACTGCCACCCGGTAAATTCAAATTTTACAACTTTCCTTTTTGAAATGGTTATCAACTTTCAATTTGTCAAGAAAGAAAAAACATTTCTCCAAACAAGTCCTATTTCGGTGGATGTTAAGAGAGAGGGGTTCCAGTTTCTTTCAGAACCAGGTTTTATTCACACGTTACTTTGAGTTCATTATAACAAAAAGTAGGGAATATTCCGCCTTTTATTGACCATTATCAGAAGAAAGTTTTGGGTTGATTTAAAGGTGCATGGACACAGATTTGAAGTTAAATAGTTCACTATTGCTATTAAAATATTTTCTGTATAGTATAAAGACTTATGTATTTTAATAGCATTTCACACAAAAATATATGAACAATCTTATTTCATCTAAAAGTTATTGAAACTTCAAATTTTTAGCCGGGTTTGATTGACACATTCTTGCACTCTCACAAATTTCCTTTTATTCTTAATACTTAGGAAAAGTGGCAATCTTGTGTAATACTGAAAAATATTTAAACTTTAATCCAGAAAAATTATTATTATCAGAATAGAAATGTTAGAAAGCAAAACCCCTTCACAAGTATCATCGTTCCGCGCTAAGTGTTGTGTACAGAGTTTAGCAAATTGATCACACCCGTGAAACGTACACAGTTTTTGTAAACAGGGCACGAGCTTTGTTATTGTTGATGTTTACGATTCACCGGGAGCGTTCAGTTGTTAAAGTCTGCTCACCACAACTGCACAGACTGACAATATATTGTGTATTTGTTTTGCTTTCGAACATTTCTACTCCGAATTCCCTGAATTATAGTTTTAATATTTTTCATTTAAACACAACAAGATTCCACTTTTCCTAGGTATTAAGAATAAAATTAAAATGTGTGGAAGTTCACGGATGTGTCAATCAAACTCGACTAAAAGTATGGAGGCGTACCAGGCGAGGACAATCCCCCGCTCTGAGAAAAGACATTTCTCAATTCTAAAAGTTATACATGTGTATTTTTCAGAATTATGTTCTTTATATCATCTTTTACACATTTAATTCTGTGTTTCATTGTTTAAATATTTTATTAATAATTTATTTTTCACTCATGTTTTTAAGAGTTTTTAAACAAAAAAGAAAAAAAAAGTTTCACGTATGATTCGAACCCTCTCCGTAGCGCAGGGTTTGGTCCAAGACCGACTGCTTCAACCACTACGATACGAGGTTTATGCATTATCGCACAGGTAGTTGGGTCTTGGTTTATAAATACATGTATGTTTAATGTACCTTATTATACCCCCACCCCCACCCCGCTTGAAAAGTGGGAGGGTATATGGTAATCGGTATTTCCGTCCGTCCGTCTGTTACGCTTTGGGGTACCCATCTCTTATCCGCAACTCCTCTCATACCACTGAAGAAAATTTATTAAAACTTTTACAGATTCTTAATTACATATTGCCATTGTGCACCTCCTATTTTACTTTTTGATCTGACATATATTTTTGATTTTCGAGAGCAAAACATAGACACTGCCATTATATTCATATGGGAGGCGGGGGGTGTCATTTAGTGAGCTCATTGCTTACAGTACCTCTAGTTTACATATCAATAAAGTACAATATACATATTTATAAACCACGACCCAAGTACTGTGCATTATCGCCGTCTGTCAGTGTGATTTAAATGAACGGGTTTGTTGAAGCGTACATTTTTTCAGAAATTTTCGATTTTCTTATAGGATGGTTCAGATTCCATTTTTTGGACGAATGAAATGGATTTCTCATTTACCACAGGTACTTGGGTCTTCGTTTATAAATATGTGTAATGTACCTTACTGATATGTAAAAAAAAAACATATCAATAAGGTACATTATACATATTTAAACCAAGACCCAAGTACCTGTGACATTTACGTTTCCATCATTAAGCGTTAACGAAGAATGGAGACTTGGCCCATTCATGTTCAAAATTCATTTTTTATAGCTCTAGTAAACCCATTTTCCACTAAATATGCTTAACTGTCAACTTTGAACAGAATTTACACCATCGGGCCTCCATACATCGAACACCGCCCCCCTGATTCCAGCCTCGGACTCACAGGTCTCCCACTGGAAATCTGTAGAATTCAGTCCCTATTATTCAGTCAGGAACGTCACTTAATTTCTATGGACACTGTCCTTGCGCACCAGTACCATGCCCTGCGTCAACCATGTGCTCGTGCCGCGCCCTCGCCTCTTCACACGACCAAACTCCCCCTTGGGTCCAGAAACTTACTGCCGCCCCGGGTTTATAATCATAACCCCTCCGCACTGAAACAATAATTACTTTATCTAAGGCCTAAACACTACTCACTTAAACTACAAATGATAACCGACACCAAACCCGTAAATTTACAGCAAAACCCACAAAATATCTAAAAAAAAAAATAGCTTACCAGCTGGAGAAAGAAATGCCCATGCAGTAAAATATACGACTCCTAGGCTACGCGTTCACCAGACTAACTTCTGGAATTCGCCATAGAAAATCGACTACAGGAACAAAATCAAAACGTGGCCGCACACTTGACAAACAGCCACGACTCTCCCTGACCAAACCGGTTATACTAAAAATAGCTTTGTAAGCGAACACTATGGAACCCAACTAGGGATATAATTACAACCGTTTACAAAATAACAAAGCAAATAAACAACATAACTCAACTTCATCACACACGCCCCCATTTATCACAAAATGTCCATCATTTTGAAATAAATCACTATGAAGTTGAAACCAAAACTAAGATTGTCTTGATAGAAAATCTGCCATCTTGTTGTCCTTTCCGGAGATGTGCCGTACTGTGTATTGGTACTCCTGAAGAACCAGGCTCCATCGGAGAAGTCTCGGATTTTCTTATCTCATCGTCTTTAACCATTGAAGTGCACGGTGGTCAGACTCTATTTTATTTTGCTGATTCTTTCTTGTCAAATCGGATAAGATAGCTGACTTGGTAGAGAAAAGAGGTGTGAACTTCCTGTAGAAGTTCATGGATCCTAGAAAAGATCTTACCTCTTTCTTTTTGCTCGGAACTGGAACATTCAAGATTGCTTGAATCTTCTCTTGTGTTGGGTGTACTTGGCTGTTACCCACCATATGACCAAGAAATTCCATCTGTTGTGACCCAAACTCACATTTTCTTGGATTGGCTGTTAGACCTGCACTCTTTAAGGAATTCAATACTACCTTTATGTGTTCGAGATCACTTTCCCAACTCTCACTGAAAATTATGATATCATCAATAAAAGAATCTGAAAATTGATGATGATCAGCTAGAACTGTTCTTACCAGCCTGTTAAAAGTTGCAGCGGAGTTCATCATTCCAAATGGCATAAGCGTGAATTGGTAATGGCCAAATGGAGTCACGAACGCACTTTTCTCCTTTGCATCATCGTCTCGACTAATTTGCCAATACCCTTTAGTTAAGTCTAGCTTCAATTCATGAATGCTAACTTTTTCTGCGATACTTTATTTACTTCATTTTTTCGTAATAAAAAAACGTGATAAATATTTACTTGTTATTTATAATTAATTTCATCAGTTTAGTTTTCCAACCATACATTCTACATAAATCTAAATAACACATTAAATCAAATAAATAAATTTTATCCTTTGTACTGAATTTCTATCACTGATATAATTATTATAAATAAAAAATACCAGTAATCTAATAAGATATCAATATACTACAAATTTAAAATGAAAAAAAGTTTTGTATATATTGTAAAGAAAAAAAAATTTATATAAAGTTCGGAGACAGATAAATCTGCTACCATCTATGACAGAAAGTCATTGATGAAACTATTTAGCTGAAGAGACACGCTTTCCCGAAAGCCATTAAATCTTACATATTTTAAAAGCTGTTAGAGGTACACTCTGTTATATGCATTATCGTGACAAGATGAAATGCTTTTTCGTTGTTGTTTATTTTAATATTTTACTTCGCTCCATAGTCCATTAGATGTCCTGCTAGACAAATCGCGCTTTTTCACGCTGACACGCTCCTGGAACATTCCGGAGATGTCCCAGGATTGGGAGTTTATTTCCGACAGTGAAAAGAAAGCCCTTTCCAATGTCAGGACCCCATATACCTGTAGACCCTACTTTCTGGGAATTCCATTAAATGCCTCTCCGACTGCATGTATAAATGCACCTCTACGGAAACACATTAGAGAAAATCTTTTGATCGGAGTTGAACCCACTTAGGCATCCATTTCTTAAACATCTTGGAGATCTCAGGCTGCGTTGTTAACGTCCGTCCATTAAACGAGACACGGTAAAAACATTTTAAGACATTTTCTTTTTCAGGATTGAGTCACGAAAGCTCGCAGAATTACCGCGGTCTTAGACCGGGCTTTTTCCTTCAAATGCGCGCGAGATTGTGACAAATGATTTTATAATATATTTATATTTACAAATCCCATTTATTTTATTGAAAGTGTTTTCCACATGACAGGCGGGTTTAAAAGTTCCGGAAGACCTTAACATTAAGACCGATTACTCTCGTATTTCACGAAATTTGTTTCTATTTTTCGGATTTGAGATCTGACGATGCATGTCATTTTGGCTTTAAAAGAAGACGATGTTTCAGTTCTGAAATGCGTAAAGTATGAAACCAAATTTAAACAAACAAACAGAGTAGTAAATACTAGCAATTTAATATTGGTGAAGAGAGAAATAGAAAAACAAGAGTGAAAAGACCGACACCAAATAGTTTAATTTAATATTTTATCATATAAAAAAAAAATTAAAAAATATATATATATATATTTTTTTTTAATTAGAATAAAGTAATTTTATAACAAATATTAACCGCCCTCTTTCTTTGAAGTTTTAATAACTTTTAGATGAAATAAGATTTTTAATACATTTTTTGTGAAATGCTATTGTAAAATATAAAAGTCATAATATTATACAGAAAATATTAACTTCAAATCTGTGTCAATGCACCTTTCAGAAAGGGTTCAAGTGTATAGAAAACGTTCTAATTCCGTAAATAAACTAAAAAAAATTATCAATTTGTTTCTTCCAACGGTATATAGTGAACAGATCAGTGGTCCTACTGTCTTTTTATACTATTTGGTACATAAATATAATAATATGATACATTTACATAACTGGTTTTTTAGCCGGGCTTATTGCTCAAAGAGCAATTGCCAGCTTATGTGATCCTGTTCAAGGCAGGATGTTGACCCCATAGTCGCCATTTTAAAGTTACGTGCAAAAATATAGTTCTTACTCTCAACCGCTTTTGAGATAATACAAACGCTAAATAAAGCAACAAAAATAAAACGAAGTTTTAAACATTAGTATTAATGACTTTGAAAACTTCATAAGTCAAACATAGTTCATTAGCGTAAGGATTTTTGATAATCAGTGTTACCGTAGTTTTCTACACATACGAGGTAAAGCAGGAGAGGGAACCAGACTGGCCTGTTTGTTTGAATTCAGCTGCGGTACCAGATTAATTCTGATTCTGACAAAATAGGACCGTGGTATTAGGTTTGAAAATTTCACTGTCAGTGTCTTATCATTTATATTGATAGTTTTAAAATAATTTTTTCATCAGAATATAAACATGATTCATGTAAGAAATCCATTCTACTCTGTAAATGAGTCCGGCTCTCTGTACTTCTGAGTACTTTGATGTTTTACTGTGATTCAATACAACAGCCTGCTTTAATTCTAATAGTAAACCTCGTGTATCTTATTGTATGCCTATTGATTACTATAAAACAACAATTACTTTTCGTTTGATACAAATGTTACCGTTAGATCTCAAAGTTATTAAACAAATAAAATCTGATAAGCATTTATTAGAATAATAATATGATGCAGTAATTCCAGTCCCCGCCCGCGGGTACAGTCATCTAAGGCTGTGACTCTTGGGTAAGCGTTGATGATTCTGAGGACTTCCGATGATATCCATCTCGTATTTAGACCCCGAACAACAGGTGCACGCTTAGGCGAGCTATATAAACTTGGGCAACTATCCCGTTACAAAATTAACACGAACCAATGTCACTTGTGTCGAAATCGTTTAATTTTTTCAACCCTGTTTTAATAATTTTCGCGCATTTTATTACATTTAAAATTGAGACATTAGGAGGAGAGACGCGACTCGTCACATCGCTAATTGTCATTCAAATATCTAGCATTTGATCAGTTACTGAGCCGAGGCAATTTCCTGCCGACTGTTTAAATTAATTTCATTGCGGTAGATTTGAATTTCAATCAATGTTTTAATTTGTTCAGAAGTGGACGAAAGCAGAAACGGTGAGTAGTCAGTGTGTAGTCCAGAAATCTTATAAAAATAATACTCCATTTGCTTTATAATTTTTAAAATTCATTTATTTAATTATTTATTGGTTGATTTCTTATGGTTAAAAATTATTTTTAAATTTAATTTGTACATATATGCATTTTAAATTTGGATGTATTTTTGTGTGAATTTAAGAAGTGCAATTATAAAAGTACAGTAGTTATTAAGTTTTAAAAATATCGATAAATCTAAGATAAACGTACCTTGTAACAGAGTTTATATAAAAATTAATTTGTTCGCTTATACGAATAAAATCTATTAATATCATTTTAGTCATAAAGTGTAATTTTTTTTCAATTCTCTGATATTGATAATTTTTTGCTTATCTTTTTTCGGTTTAAAAGTTTTAAAATGTTTAATTTTGATAATTTTAATTAAGATAACCAAAAAGTAAAGATCTTTCTATTTGTTTTATTACTTTATGTTAAGATACGACTTTTGTTGTAAATTACACAATTAAAAGAAGCGCGTTCAAAAATATCAAAAATTTTAAACAATAATCGATAATACAAATGTTAAAGTCATTTAACTATAGAAAAGGGATTTTATTCAAGTTCGAAATCAGTGAAATTTTAGTTTGAACATGTATTAGGTATATATACACCCAATCTTGTATTATTATCTTCTTTAGTTTTAAGAGTTAATTTTTTTAAAGATTGTTTCACATATGGTTAATCAGTGCAGTTGTGCTTGATAACCCGCCGAAAAAAAATTATTTATAAATTTGAAATCTTGAAGCATACAGATATCTCTAAACCATTTTTAAATTACAATTTATTAATATAATCAAATATGAATTTACAAATCCAAGGGATATTAAATCCAACAAAAGTGCGGCGCGACTTGTTAAAATTGTTTCAAACGGAAAGTTTACAAACTTTTTATAGCTTGCAAAATAGACAAACTATACAGCGAACATTCAAAACTGAAATACATTGTTAGAAAATGATAGAAAAGTATTCATTAATATATTTAATTTCGGCAATTTTTGATTATACAAATTGGTTTTGTGCTCGTTGAGGTTATTTTTTCCCTAGAGGCAAATATCATATAATAAAGAATTTGAGTTTAAGCCCCCCCCCCCCTTTTTTCCCATTCAATTGATACACTTATGTAGCTTGGATATTATACCAATAAAATATTTATTTCCCTGAAATTATTAAAAAAAATGTACTACAGTGTATTACTCTACGATAACAAATAATAAAATTCGAACTTTTGTTGCATGTATTCTTTGTTTCAAGAGAAATTATCTTAATTATTATAAATAACTCATTCCCCACATGTTCATTGACAATAAATACGAAATGAGGATACGCATCACTGGCTTACCCTTTAGAAGTAGCTCTTGCATGACTGTTTAGAGTACCGATCATCTAACCCCATCCCTATGCTTGATGCACCCGAAAATGCATCTCTTTTTCGGACGTGCCATATGCTACGCGTGAGAGAGGAAGGGGAATTAACATAATTAAGGCATTAATTAAACTAGGTACCTGTATTCATGGGAATTTTCTTTAAACATGACGATGACATGAGCATTGATAACAAAGCCTTGGTTATAAAAAAAATCCATTTCCGATCAGATTTTTCTATAGTAATTGGATTATCAAAAGACATATAATTGAGTGGATCGATAAAAAACGATCCCGCTTCCTGATTATCGATCTTGTTGATGATTTAACTGCGACCTCCGAAATATTTTTAAGCGATGTCATTCATAGTATTGCGGATATATTGGTACATCTTATGAGAAAAATATTTGATACTTGTATTATTTTTTTTTCATGATTAAAATGACATTCTTTTAAAATATGGCAACTTTTATTTTTATAACCAATGGAAGTAAACATCTAAGTTACCCTTAAAAACATGTTTTAATTAAGTTCCTTACAAAAAAGATACGTGACAAATAGGACAAATCTAGCTATATGTAAAGTAAGCTGGAGTGCAGGTGGGTGGGGGCAGGGGGTAGCTTTTTCTTAGATTACATTATGGTGTAGTTATTTTTTTCGGGGGGCTGGTATATTCCAGCATTAAAAAAAAACGCGCACTGAAAAAGTTAATTTGGCGTTAAGAGCATTTAGCAGAAATTGATTTTTCAACAAGTTATCGTAAATTTGATTTAGCATATTTCTGAATACTGAAAATCACTCTATATAAAGAAGACAATTAGCGGTGTATTTGAGTAAGAAGAAGCTAAATAGAATACTAGTATATCGCAAAATGTACTACCTTTTAAATAATAATACTGTGAAATAAAAAACAGTTAAAATACAAAATATATTACACTTCAACACTATTTAAGCAACTGCTCCACTATACTTTAATGAAGAAGCAATATCAATTAATCACGAATCTGTCTCTATCCTTCTAAATATTTTATATTGTAGTGTTTGCTTATTTTATAGATGGCGGGGCTTCCATTAAATTCACTTGATGTATTGAAAGACGGAAACGAAGAACCTGGAAAACCCGCCCTTTTCCGCCCGTACGCCCTCCCTCCTACCCCCAGTCCCCGGTACTACGACCCTAGGAACCTCCCCTCCATCGCCCATCAAGTGATATGGGGTAAATACTCTACTCTTTATTCTATGTAAACGGGAAGAAAAATTGAATAACATATGAATTAAATAAACGGCATAGAGAATACCCGTGAAATTTTAAAGGGAAGAAAATACATGTACATGCGTATTTTCATTTTAATGAGTAGCAAATAAAGATATCCATTTATAATGAAATCACATCAGATTGATCAAAACACGCGAAAGTTAAATTTGATAACTCGAGTGATTCTAACGAACAACAGGTTGTTTGCCCATTAAAGCATATCGCTGTCTTCTACAATTGATTTTTGTGGCAAAGACTGCATCTGTTACCAAATCTCAGTGCAAAATCACTGACACGTGTCCTATTCTAAAATTTTAAATCATTTCATTTAAAATTAAGAATGAGTGATTGAACGAAATGCAAATTATAAATTCTTGTTGAATTTAAAACATACAGTGAAAATTGGCTCTTATTAATTTAATAACATCAAAATATATTAAGTCCTGGCGTTTCGTTTATTTTCCTAGACATTGGATTGAAAAATCTTCACCAGAAGAATCAATTCTAAAATATTTAATGTTAAATAAATTAATTAATGATACTGTGAATTTATCTATATTTTCAACAACAAAAAAATCATGTGTAAAGAGTTCCGAGTATTTTGTAGATTTTTTTTAACATAGTGTCTGTATCTATTATAAGAAATTTAAAAGTAAAAATTTACATAAAAAGTTTTAATTATTTTACTATATATTTAAGTAATAATCCTTTAATTGAACAAATATACATTTACAGAAAAAAAATATCAAACTAATCTTTTCCAGCCCCGTATGTTGAGCCTATCCTGTCCAACAGAAGAAGTACGATAGGCGGAAGTAAACCCAAAGTCGCCACGCCCACTGTAGTGATGAAGATCGAGGAGTATAAGAATGTAAACCCGACAATTTTTGCATGGGAGATCAAAGAAAAGCTACTCAAAGAAGGTTGATCTCGTAATTTCAAAACATTTTTAACTTAAAGCATGGATACATTTTTTAAATTCTTCAGTTGATCACTTTTAAGCCTTTTATACAAGAATCATACATTTTATGCATCTCTGAATCATTTCCCAAAAAATCGAGTGTTTGTGATCCACATAAATAGCGGAGAGATTCAGAAACCCTAGACTAAGGGAGCTGCCTCTGGAAAATGATTTGAAAATGTTAAAACCGTCAGATCAATATGATTTCCCTTTATCTAGAATTATAAACTATCCTAAAGGTGGTATTGTATTTAGGGTCTCATGTTTCACACAGGTGTTTGTACGCAGAGTAATCTACCCAGTGTCAGCTCCATCAACAGAATTCTCAGGAACAGGGCAGCAGACAAAACAGCGATGGCTTATGCTAGGATGTTCAGTTCTTCTCTTTACCCATTTCCACCCCCTGCCCTGCCACTGTGGGGCTCAATGTTTCCCATTCCGGACCCCCCGACCCATTATAGACAACCACAGAATTCACTGGACCACACGACAGTATTCAAAGCTTCAAATGAATTCCAAAGTCAGCCAGAGGAAGAGGAGGATATCGAGACCAGGTCAAATGGTAAGGTCAAATGGTAAGGTCAAATGGTAAGAACACGGACTTCTACAGTAGATCGTAAGAATATAACGTCTCCGGACCAATGGTAAGGACGCAGCCATTTCTGGTAACATATCCAGTCAAATATTATGGTCACATGTGTCCAGTTGTAGGCCATGCATGTCTCCAGTCTTGTCATTTTTGCGCCCTTTGCTCTGACCACCAGACAATATTTCCGATGTCTAAAACCATGTAACGGTTCTGGGAGATTGACATTTTTATTTTCTTAAAAATTACAGATACATGCACTTCAAAAGACGAAGAATCTGGAACATCCATTTCCAAACTCCGGCGAAACAGGACTACCTTCAGTTCTGAGCAGCTAGATCTTCTAGAACGGTCATTCCAGAAAGCCCATTATCCGGGGGTTCAAACCAGAGAGGAGCTCGCAACCAGAACTAATTTATCAGAGGCAAGAGTTCAGGTGATCAAGATTCGGTCAATAACCAATATGCCCTTCATGACATTACTTTAAAATTCTGAGACTTAAATAAGCCTCCCTCCCCCCTCTTAAAAAAAAGCAAAGCTTAAGTCCAGGAGCTACTCGATCTGCTTGCTCCGTAATCGCATGGTTGTGGGTTACAAATCCGGCCGTGACTGACCAAAGTCAATTCTTAAAAAGGTAGTAGCTATTGCTTCACCAAGAGCTCTACACTTTGAAGTGAAAGATACGGGTTCTTTAAGAGACCCCGTGTCACGACAAGCTTTGGCGTCCTTTTTCGCGTTTTTGTAGCGTAATGGCTTTTCTCGCATGTATTCCCTCTTCAAGGTCAGATATTTGGGGGGTTATAAAAGGGTATCGCTTTCATTTTTAACAAGTACGGACTTTGGGAGGTTTAATTTGTCGTTTTTTAACATTTCATAAATTCAAGAGGGGGGGGGGGGCATAAATTCACGAGAGGGGGGGTTACACAATCGACATTTAAATGTATGTCGGGTGCGTGTGGGTAGATATGGGGGTAAATAGGGTGAAAAATGCTCTATATTAAATATCATAATTTGAAACGAATCCTTCTTTTCTTTGTTTTGCATTTCATTCATAAATCTTCTGTATTTGCCTCACCAATCTTACTCAGTTCTTACTTTTATCTCCATGTTACAGGTTTGGTTTTCAAACAGACGGGCAAAGTGGAGAAGAAACCAAAGGTTTAGTTTTCTAAAACAGACAAGCTTTCCCGTATTTTCTCCGTTCCAGCCTGTACCGGTAGCACATACTTCCGGGTACATCGACCTCCCCATGGAAGACAGGGCATCGGACCCAACGAATTCTCAACACAGCCAAAAACTGGATCTGATAGGAAGCAAAGATTCGGCATTCACAAGACTGAATATTCGAGAGGAGAGAAAATCTGTGTGAATGATGACTTCATACCAAATACCTTAGAATGATCTCATCCAAATTCTAGTTCGTTTTGAAGGAAACAGTTACATCCTAATAAAAGGCTCAAAGAAACAGGCTGGTTATGTGCAATAAAACACGAATTCATTGTAATCACAATTATGTGTAACATAAATTGACTTCTGTGTACATAAATTACTCATATTTTGTCTTCATTGTTTTTTTTTTTCTTGCTTAACAAGATTTTTTTTTTGATTTTTTTCTTTCAATTTTCCCTCCCCCCCCCCCTCTTTTGAATTCGCTTCCAGTCCGATGCCAATGTTACTTTCTCGCTCTTTTTTTCGTATTTGAAATCTGTTTACTGAACAATCAGAAAAAAGTAGGAAAAAATATTGTTCACCCAAATTTTTCATGTTCTGTCTAAAGAATTTGCTTACCAAAAGTAATAAAATATTTTATCGCTGGCATGCTAATCAGATGTCTGACGAACAAGCAGTTAAATTGGTGTGGCTTTTAACTTTTCACACAAAATATATTGCATTTAAATTATTTTTAGTCTTTCAAGTAAAAATTATTTCTTGGCCATCGGACGAGGGCTAAGGAAGGGGGATTGGGTTTACAACCTTAATTTTTCCCTCAAAGTAAATCGACTACAAACAACATTTCCTAATATTCTCTAAAATAACAGCTTATAGTAACATTTGCAAATACAGTTAATTTTGATAATAAGAGCTGGAGTAGAAATAGCTGCAGATCCGTAGCGTTATGGTTTTATATATTTGTCTTTGACCATAACTGTCAAAGACAAATATATAAAACCATAACGCTACAGATCTGCAGCTAGGTAGAAAAGGGGGTCTAAGGAGTAGAACTCTTAGTCCAGTTTCAAAGAAACTATTCAAAACATTTTTATCATACTTCTTGCTGATGCATAATGAAAAGAGCTATTCAACTACATCAACTTTTTAGCTCTTCTGAGCCAAAGGCTCAAAGAGCTAATGCTATGGCCATTTGTGCGGTGTGCGTAAACTTTTTAGAATATTGGCCATAACTCAAGAACCCCTTGGCCAATCAGTACCAAATTTGTCACAGGGTCTCCTTGGCCCAAGGGCTACCATTTTTACTAAAATAAGGGTTGGGACCCTTAAACAAGGGGAGATAATCAGGAAAACAAAACCAAAAGTACTGGTTGCTAAAAAATCTTCTTCTCCATAACCACCAGGCAGATTTTCACCAAACTTACATACAAGGATCAGGATATGTTGATGATTAAAATTTGCACGGGGAATTACCCTGGGGCAAAGGGTGTGGTCTCAAGGTCACTTCAAAGTTGACCTAAATTTTCAATTAATAAAAACGTGTATATTTTGTTTACTATAAGGACTAGGATCATCAAATCTTGTAAGTTGATGCATCTTATGACTTCATATCATGTTAACTCAAAAGTAGGTCACGTTGACCTACTTTTAAAATTTTGCGGGGATTTGTTTTCAAATTGATTTGAAGGCATATTATGGACACTTAAAGGCCTATGATCATCAAACTTTGTTAGTTGATGCATCTTGGGTCCTCAAACAATGACAACTTAAAAGTAGGTCACCGTGACCTACTTTTTGAACTTTATGACTTATCCTTATAAAAACATTAAATCCCATTATTTCAGTCACTGGGAGGTTTAGAATCATCAAATCTTGTACTTTGATGCATCTTGGGACCTTAAAACATATTTATGAAAAAGTAGGTCACTGTGACCTACTTTTTGAATTTTGCCTACATTTGTTTTCAAATTGTTTAAAATGCATATTTTGATTACCTTCAGACCTACGATCATCAAACTTGGTCAGTAGATGCATCTTGGGTCTTTGAAAAATGTCGACCAAAATGTAGGTCACGATGACCTACTTTCGACATTTTATGGCTATATTTAAGTATCTTAGGTACTTATTGGCTTAGAATCATCAAACTTTGTGAGTGGATGCATATTTGGTTTTCGGAGAGTGACGACCAAAAAGTAGGTCACGGTGACCTACTTTTGACATTTTATGGCTTTATTTTAGTATATCCAGTACTTATTGACTTTGAATCATCAAACTTTGTAAGTTGATGCATCTTGGGTTTTCAGAGAGTGATGACCAAAAAGTAGGTCATGGTGACCTACTTTTGAATTTTGTGGCTATAATTAAGTATCTCTGGTACTTGTTGACCTAAAATCATCAAACTTTGTCAGTTGATGCATCTTGGGTTTTCGGAGATTGTCGACCAAAAATTGGTCACAGTGACCTACTTTTAACATTTTATGGCTGTAATTAAGTATCTCAGGCACTTATTGGCTAAGAATCATCAAACTGTGTCAGTTGATGCATCTTGGGTTTTCGGAGAATATCGACCAAAAAGTAGGTCACGGACCTACTTTTGAATATCTCAGGTACGTATTAGCTTAGAATCATCAAACTTTGTCAGTTTAGGCACCTTGGGTTTTCGGAGAATGTCGACCAAAAAGTAGGTCACTGTGACCTACTTTTGACATTTTATGGCTATATCTAATTAAATCTGGTACTTATTGGCTCGTAATCATCAAACTTTGTCAGTTGAGGTATCTTACTGTTTCATTGAATGTCCAACAAGAAGTAGGTCACGGTGACCTATTTTTGAATATCTCAGGTACTTATTTGCTTAGAGTCATCAAATTTTGTTTGTTTAGGCATCTTGGGCTTTTGGATAACGTCGACCAAAAAGTAGGTCACCATGACCTACTTTTGACATTTGATGGCTATATTTAATTATCTCTGGTACTTATTGGCTTAAAATCGTCAAACTTTGTCAGATGATGCATCTTGAGTTTTCAGAGAATGTTGACCAAAAAAGTAGGTCATGATGACCTACTTTTGAATATCTCAGGTACTTATTTAATTAGAATCATCAGTCTTTGTCAATTAATGTATCTTGAGTCCTTAGAAAATTTCAATCAAAAGGTAGGTCAATGTGACCTACTTATGGTATTTTATGATTATATTATATCTTCAGTCTTTACTTACTAAATATTATCAAACTTTGAAAGTTGATGCGTTTTGGGTCTTATGATACTATCGGTAATAGAGTTGGAGGCTTGTAATAGAAGTGATAGATTGTACAATTTATCAGAAGAGCGATTCAAGGCCCTTGGGCCTCTTGTTTACTTTCACCTTGACCTCACAATTTTTTTTAAATTAGAGTTTAGCTCCAATACAAAAGAAACACTCAAGATTGTGTTTTCAAACTTCATATGCTGATACATACTGAAGTAAGCTTTTCAAATGCATCAGCATAATTTATGTTAAACTCAGTTTTAAAGAAATCATTCAAAATATTTTTATCAAACTTCATGGGCTAATGCATACTGATGTAAGCTTTTCAAATTAATCAACATTTCTTGACATTGACCTTTCTTTTGACCTTGCTTTTCTTTAATAAGCATTTTTCTCAGTTTTTAAGAAACTATTCAAGATACATGTATTATAATCAAACTTCATATGCTAATATGAATTTATGAGAACTTTTTGAACTGCATCAAAAAATTTTGACCTTAAACTTTCCTGTGATCTTTAATCCCTTTTCATAGCATCAAGTTTGACTTTGCAGACACTCGGTCATAAGCAACAGTTATAATTTCATAACTTTATTTACATACATTGAATTTTTTTTCTTTTCATTTTATGAAAACCACTCCTGATAATATAAATGCTAAACTAGTTACAGTCAGTTTTGTTTTAGACCATCTGGTCCTGTGTGAAAGAAATGAAAAAATAAAACATACCACTTGTAACGGGAGAGGAGAAAAGTGCAGCGGACCTGACCGGAATTCAAACACGGGCCCCCTGAAACTCCTCTCAGGTGCTCTACCAACTTAGCTATCTGGCCACCAGTGATCGAACCCGGCTGACCGCAACACAAAAATACAGATCAACAATATCAATCTACCTGGTAATTAAAATTTGTTCTATGACAAGCTCCAATTAAACGCTGTACAAAGTAGCTATCTAAGGTGACCGCTATCTAATTGGAGCAGTCATCAAGGATCTTATTTTAATTAGATTGCAACAATACAGAATTAATCTTGAATATCCTTTATATGGTTAATGATACATGCATAAAAATAAGCACTAAAAGGCTTTCTTTCTTTGGAAATATAAAACTTTATGGTTGCAGAAAAAAATACATAGCCTTCTTATGCAGTTTACTATCTGCAATAAAGTAGCCCTCTCAAATTTTTTTTTTTGCCTCTCCAGAAAATATCAGATTAAAAAAATCAGAGAGGTCTACATTATTGCAGCTAGCAGGCTACATTTATTTTTTTAACAATACTTGCAACCATTCATTTTCAAATGAAAAAAAACAACTTTTTTCCCAAAAGTTAATTACCGGTAGTTGTAGGAACAATAACATACTGTAACCAAAGTAACCTAGCAATCTAAGAGAACTGATCCCCTTTGAAGAAAATATCTGTATACAATGTATTAAAGTGAGCAAATTTTTAATGTACTCATTGATGCAAAAGAGAATGAGAGCATTTAGTGAAAAATGAATTTAATGACAATAAGTAAAGTTTAAACAAAATACAACAATTCAAACATCTATAATCAATGACTATGAAATCACATGTATATCAAAGAAAGAGAGATCATGGACATATACTTCTTATCAAGTTAACACTAAGAGAATTTAAATGTCCATCTACAATAATGGAATGACTATTTAGTAAATTAAATTTTACAGAACACATATTGAGTGTTTTCCCTGGTAGTTCATTAGTTATTTACATGACAAGATCTAAACATAACAATAACGACTAGCGCGAATAATGGAACCATTACTTCAGAGTACGTAATTATCTTCTCCTTGTTCAGTTTCTGACACAGTAACACTTTAAATACAAACAGTAAAACAATGGAGAGTAGTGACGACAAGAGACGAATAACTGACGATCGATCACGGTACATCCTCACATACACAATGATCACAAAATAAGCACAGAGCCCGTCACATATGAACAGAGGAATAAATGCCTCGTACCAGCTGCAGTGAATGAAGCCCTCGTATTTAAAGACAGCTAGGAAGGAAAACACAAATACTGATACCAGGTGTAGCCATATTTCAAAAATTGTGATTCCCACCCATTTCAGAATTTCTTCTAGCCTAAACAGCATGGTGTTCCAAGTTATGATGTTTAAATACCATGGATTAATCTCCAGTACATGACAGTTTTTTTCTTCTTTCTATCAGATTCAAAGCAGGATTACAGTCCTTTTCTGGCCATTTTCAGTCAGAAAACCTAAAAATTAGAGTATGAGTTTCACCTCTTGCAATTTATTAATTAACTACAATATAAACCTCAAGCTTTAAAAATTGTATTCATTATTGACACTGTTACACATGGCAGTGAATCTGAAGGACTATAAGGTTCACCTGTTTATAGCACAAGAATGTGTAATACAAAAATTATGTTATACATGATAATCGATTGAGCATTCATCTTTAAAAATTTACATTTGCAATAGCTTGCTTTGAATATTTCGTTCTATTACTATTTCCCATAGAAATGAACCATAGTAGGAAGTATTTGAAACAGACTATCGCTGAACCTTCAGCATCAGATGTTTAAATAAACGGGATATTTTTATGAAAAATCAACAACTTTTTTTAGTTGTATTTAAACCTTTGCGGTGGAAGTCGGGGAAAGAGACCCAGAGTAAGTTTGTGTGACACTGGGGTGAGATGTCGAGGAACACCTGACCAGACCCAAATTTTTAGTCCCTACACTATGGTCCCTAAGACAACTCTGCGATTACACCAACAGGTGAGGATACTGATTACAGTTTTAAAACAAACTTGTCATGTATTTGTTTTTGAAATATGAAATTATTGTAATCATAATTTCTGAATTATTCGATTCTTTATTTCTGAATTGTGGATACTGTATACCTTCTGGGGTTTCTGTCATAGGCGCTTGGTTTCAGGATGGTGTATTTTGTGTATAATGTGTTTTTCTAGGTGTGTCTGAATACCCTCATCAAAATAAAAGAAAAATTCGCCGAAATTAGCACGTTTTAAAAAAGTCATATTTACTGTATATAAAAAGAATAAAGGAGCGTCACTCTCCATCTCGAAAATCAGGGGGTACCTTGGTTCACACTTAATTTTCATCTACATCTACATTTTTCCTACCGGTGTCGGGTGAGAACTAGCTTCAAAAATGATTGTATAATGCCTTCCAAACATCTGCCAATCTGAACTTGCCGTATAAAACATGCAGTAAACCCAAAACGTCCTAGATACCTAGCACAGAAATTAAAAGCAACAGAAGTGCCTATTTTTAACGATGAATAATGTAGAGGCGTCCTGGAATTACATGGAAAATCAAGAGAGATCAGAAAACAAGCCAAACTTGTTCTCTCTAGATTTTCCATGTAATTCCGGGACGCTTCTACATTTTTCATCGTTAAAAATCGGCACTTCCTTTGCTTTCGATAAACAGGTGCAAGAATCGAGGATGTTTCAGTTCACTGCATGTTTAAAACGGCATATGTAGGTCATCAGATGATAGGGATTAGTCATTCAATCATTTTAGAAGCTAGACGTCACCTGACACCAGTAGGAAAAATGTAGATACAGATGAAAATTAAGTGTGAACTGAAGTTCCCCCTGATTTTCAAGATGGAGAGTGATGCTCCTTTACATGTTTAAACTTTTTATATACAGTAAATATGACATTTTTAAACTTGCTTATTTCAGCGAATTTTTCTTTTTATTTTGATGAGGGTATTCAGACGCACCTAGAAAAACACATAATACACAAAATACACCATCCTGAAAACAAGCGCCTATGGTTTCTGTATTCTCATCTTTGTTATGATCTGACTAGGCCTATTCGACATATCTTACCGTTGAATGACTTCTTAGGTGGTATAAAGCTGTTATCAGCCCTTCATGTCTAAGTCGATAGAATTCTATAGAATTTTAGGAAAAATCAAATGGCAAAAGAAAAAAATCAACCTACTTTCTTTTTCTCTTTTTATTTTGCATCTGTGTAACGCAAAAGCTTTAATCTAAATTGACGGAATTATTGTAATAAAAAGAGTTCTAGAGACAAAGATGAAATCGTATAGTAGCAAAAACCCAATCCTAAAATTTCCGGATGAAAGGGACAGGTAGTGGTTATCGTTTGGGGACGTTTTAATACTTAATTTGCTTTTATATAAAGTGGAGTTATCTTAATACCACATGTTCAGTTATGGAATTATTATTTTGTCGTATGTAATTGCTACATCTGCTGTTTCACAGGGTTTTTTTTAACAGTGAGTTTTTTGAAGTATTACTAGTTTACATAAGACATTATTATAACCTTATGTATAATCTTTGCTTCTATTGTAATTGCTAAGAAACATCTCTTATTGTATCAAAATATGTTGCGGTCAGTCCAGGTGGCACAGGTTAAAATCCCGGTCTGGTCCTCTGCATCTTAATTCCACCTATCTTGTTATATTTGCATGGTGCTGTTCTACGCCCTGGAACTGACAGGAGAGTGGCCTGCCAGTGATGAGATTGGGTTTGGGTTTTTGCAGGGCCTAATATCTTTAAGGAGGGATGAATGTGGTGGTCAGCCGGGTTCGATAGTCGGTGGTCAGATTGCTCAGTTGGTAGAGCACCTGACTGGAGATTCAGGGGGCCTAGGTTTGAATACCAGTCCGGTATGCTACATTTTTCTCCTCTCCTGTAACCTCTCCAGTTACAAATATATACATATTCATACCTTTGAAATACTGAAATACTGAATGTGTACTTGAAATAGAGGGCTTTGACGCATATGAGGATGCACTAATTCATGAATACCGCTAAGAATTCATATATAAATAGATTATACGACACAAAAATGGGTAGTGCTAATTCATGATTGCGCCAACAACTCCATATTTATTGATTGCGCCAAATTCTGAACATGTACAGTATCCAAAAGTTATCACTTTATAACTTATAAGATGGAGGACAACAGGAAAATTTTAATTCTCTATGGAAGCCAGACAGGAACAGCGCAGGATGTGGCAGAGAGGTTCGCTCGCGAGGCCAAACGACGACTGCTGTCTACCAGAGTTATGGCCCTTGACGATTATAATGTGGTATGTCCTCTTGTTAGCACAACCAAGTTATTTTATAGTATTGTAAATATTTTAATTTACCCCGGTACCTTGCTAATTCTACCTGTATATTCATATTTCATTTTTAATAAGACATTCACTCCTAGGCAAACCTCATCACTGAAGAGCTAGTGTTGTTTGTATGTGCCACTACAGGACAGGGGGATCCACCAGACAATATGAAGGTGGGGATTTATATGTACATCTAGATATGGATAGGTCTGTACTATAGGCACTTGTTTCAGAAATAAATTTAATCCATAGTACTGCAGTAAAACTAGGTTAGTACGAACATAGAAATTGCGAATTCGCAGATACATGTATAGCAAAGTTATCTTGGATCCCCAACTATATAAATTTAACAAATTTCTTATATGGATATAACGAATAACGGATATAGCAACGTATATTCATAGGTCCCAGTGACTTCGTTATAACCGAGTTTTACTGTAATGATAACATTATAATTAGTACTATGGGTTAAATGTTTTTTATTAAACAAGTGCCTGTGGTATGTACATTGTAATTATTTCTTCGACATTGTCATTATCAACTGTGAGATATTTTATGTAGACCTTTCTTCCAGGTATTTTGGAGATTCGTACTGAGAAAGAACCTGCCGACCAATTCACTGACAAAGATGAAGTTTGCTGTGTTAGGTCTGGGAGATTCTTCTTATCAAAAGTTAGTGTATTTTTGGTAAATGTAGTCTGGTACTGATATTTTGTTTAATCTACTGATTTTAATTTTTTATTTTTCATTTAATAGCATGCTTTAGTTGACAATATTTCAACATCATTTTTTGCTACAGGTTCAATTTTATAGCAAAGAAGTTGTACAGACGCCTTGTCCAGCTGGGAGCAGAGAGTATACAGCCTGTAGGGCTAGCTGATGATCAACATGACTTGGGGTGAGAGGTTTTTGTGTGTAAAAAATTTCATTCTGGCAATGACATATTAGGAGATCAAAAGGATCTGATTTTTATCAGATTAAGTCTCCTAAAGACACAAGAGGTGGGATCAGGTGCCATGCAGGAGTAAGAATCCTTTGTCGTGGGCACACCCACCATGTTCTCCTTCTCAATTAAAGATTTATTTGGTCAGTGAACAAACTCAAGTTTTAGACTAAAATGAGGTGCCTTTGCAGAGACACAATTTACGTATGTCAGTACGTGATAAATTACATGTATACAGTTGACCCAGGAGTTGTACCAGGTTATATGTATTTGTTATATATAGGGCAGATGCAGTTATTTATCCTTGGATGAAGGATCTTTGGGAACATGTTCTAAACCTTTACCCTCTACAGCCGGGTCAAGAAATAATTCCAGCTGATGTCAAGTAAGTAATACCTTATATATAATGTGTTTAGTATTTGGCATAAAAATCCCCAGTGTCAAATTTTTTATAAAGAACTCAGATTACATAGATTCTTTGTGTGCATGAGTACTTTTTCTGATTGAAAGTATATCTTTACAGACCTCCCCCAAGATATGGTGTGAGATTTAGTCATGATGTGGAAGATCTTGGTGCTGTTTCTCCAAGCCTCCTCAATGGTATATCTCAGTATGATAGGAATCACCCATTTCACGCTTCACTAATCAGCAATGAGCGAATCACCTCGACAGATCACTGGCAGGATGTACGACTGATTCGCCTGGACATTCAGGGATCAGGGATCAAGTAAGGCTAGGAGGACAAGTGTGCTCACCACCAGAATTATAAAACTACTAGTATATTGTATTACTTTCATCATAAAAAAACTTATTTAAGGTAAATATTCTTAGAAGATACTTCTTGCATATTCATGACCTATATTACTTAAATTGCTGAAATTGTTGACAGATACAGAGCTGGTGATGTAGTGATGATACAGCCCCAAAATTCAGAAGAATCTGTGGAAGAGTTCCTAACACTGATGAAGTTAGATCCCCAGCAGAAATTTACCTTACAGCAGAATGATCCAAGTTAGTCAATATTGTTCCTCATAAATTAGTTTGATATACAGTGTATTTTACTCAGTAGAATTATAGAGGGTACCTGGGCACCAAAAGAGCAATATTTAGCGACACTATAAATGATTTGGGAACTGTTCCTGTGTTCTTGAAATCAAAATATTTTTTCTGTCTCCTCTCTTAATGACAGTACAAAAATGTACATTTGAAGTCTCAAATATCCACTGAACTCATTGAAATGGAATTACTGACTGAAATTATTGACTGAAAATAAGGAAATATTCCAGCCCTCAGTCTTTGCACAGTTGTTGACATTGCAAGACCCTTCCACTTTACTAAGCAAAGGCCTCTGAGAAGCACATTTCCCTGTTTTCAGTGGATAATCTAATATGATAAATCTCCCTAACACACCCAGCTGTGTCTCATGTTAATTGTTCATCCCTCAGGTATAGTGTTTGTATAAAGTGAAGATTGGTTTTCTAGATGTTCCTCTTCCCTCTCAGTTGCCTCACCCCTGCTCTATAAAACATCTAGTCCAGCATTACTTAGATATCAACTCGGTCCCTAGGCGCTCTTTCTTTGAGTTCATGGCTCTGTTCTCCTGTAATGAGCTGGAAAAAGAAAAACTCCAAGAGTTCTGTACCCCAGAAGGACAGGTAAGAAGGGAAAATTATCTTTCAAAATTTTCATTTTAAAATTTAGCATATACATGTATCTTAAGATGATAGAAAATTTCTATTTTAGGATTTCCATTTTTTGTAGGAAGAGCTTTATTCCTATTGTAACAGGGTAAAAAGATCCATTTTGGAGGTAGGACTCATCATTATGATAGTGTCTCTATTTGAAGAGAAGAACTGATTCACATGCTTATCAAATTTCAAATTCTGGTCATTTCACTGTCTCGAAATGTGATGGAAATGGTGGATATAAATTATATTTTGTTTTATTTAAATCCTCCTCCCTGTGTCAAGGTCATTTTTGTAAGTTTAAGGTCACTAGTGGAAGAAGTAAGAGTTGAATTGTTAAACAAAAATTATTTGTTGGCTATAAGTGTTTCATAACTTTGATCTAATTTAAAAGTGATTATGACAATTTCTAGGTCTTTGGTAGAAAGTGTAAAATGCGAGCCAGTTCTATAATTTCTTTGAGAGAAACATTGGATGTCCATTTTTTATGCAGTTAACTATTGACTAGAGAATGTATTACTAGTATTTTGATATTACTTTGTAAGCAAGTTTGTGGAAAATAGAGTTTTCCCTAATCATATGAATGTCTGATTAAATGTGCTTGATTTAAATTACTTATGTTTCCTTTGTTATTCCTTTTTTCCAATTTATTGATTTATAAAATTCTTGTTTACAAACAGGTTTTGCAGGACTTTCCCCATACCAGCAGTTGTCTCCCTTTTGAATACCTATTTGATATTATCCCCGCACTTCAACCCCGGGCGTTCTCTATTGCGTCATCCCAAGCTGTGAGTTAATAAATAAAACTTCTACAGAATGATGGAAAGAAACTTAAATGTCTTTAAGAGTATTCTGTAATTTGAGCAATTTAATAAGAATTTAAGAAAACCAATATAGATGTAATTTAGACTTTGCAAATTAGAATTATAGGTTTCTTTGTGGCAAAGACTGAATCAGTGTATTTCATGTATTACATAATCACAGTGAATGTGAATCCAGTATTTTATTTGAAATTTTTTTTTTTTTCAAGCGTACACATCATGTACTTTTAAGATCATAATTTCATCTGTTTGATAAATTTTTGTTAGACTTAATAAATGTTATATTGAACATATGATTACAGTGAAGATAGAAATGATTTTCATTAGTTATCATTAACAGGTGTTTCCCAATGAGATTCAGATATTGATGGCAGTCGTGGAATATAAGACCAGACTGCAGAAACCTAGGAGAGGGGTGTGTTCAACTTGGCTCTCCAGGTTAAAGTTCACAGACAAGCCCGTCATTCCAGTCTGGGTCAACAAAGGTACTATAGGATTCCCGCGGGAGGCTAATACACCTGTAATCATGGTTGGACCAGGTAACTGAGAAAAAAATTGTACAGATTAATAATATGGTGATGTATAGATAATAAGTAGTTTGTGTATGGTCAGGTAGAAGTTCAATAATGTGATGTTAAATATTGTTTATTTGACAGGCACTGGTGTTGCTCCCTTCAGAAATTTTATACAAGAGAGGTCAACAGCACCATCTTCTAGTAAGCTCTGCATTTATTACACATTAAAAACAAATGTTTCACTGAAAATTGGAATACAAACACCATTGACAGCCAATGCATGGTTCTATACTCAGAATCATGATGTTAAAGCAATATTTCAATTGCTGGGTTTAATTCCGTGTATATCTGGAGATATTTATATCCTTATTTTCTCTTAGGGAATGTTCTTTTCTTCGGATGCAGAAATCATGATAAAGATTTCCTCTGCAAGGACGAGTGGAATGAAGCCGTTATGAAGGGCTACTTGGATTTGTTCACTGCTTTCTCCAGAGACCATGTAAAAACTAAACCGATTCTGATCAGTGCTGTAAATGTCATCATACAAATTAATATTATATTACACATGCAATAGTTTGCCATTAAATAACCAAATTTCATTTTAGGAAGAAAAAATATATGTCCAGCATGTAATGATGGAGAAGGGGCCACAACTCTGGAAACTACTTGAAGAGGATAAGGCCTGGTTTTTTATTGCCGGGTAAAAAACCTTATGGAAATTTTAAAAATTCCCAATATTTTAAAGTTCAATGAATTGGTGAAAAAAGGAAGTATTTCATGGGGTTTTTTTGGCTTTGAAGAGTGGTGTGCACAGTAGTGCCTGCATATATATCACATGTAGTAACAGAAAAAATGTATGAGAACATTAAATATTATGTTAACATCCAATGTGCCTTTTCTCTGGCAAGTTGAAAATACTTCCTAGGTATTCTTTCATTTGTTTTAATTTTTAGAAATGCCAAACAAATGCCAGATGATGTAAGATCAGCTCTTCACAGCATCATACGAGTTCAAGGTCACATGACCAGCGACGAAGCTGACACTTACATCCGCCATTTGGAGCAGACTCGGAGATACCAGGCCGAGACCTGGAGTTGATGACTGTGACAGTAGTAATGTAATACATGTAGTAATAAAATCTGTTTACATCTCATCTTTTTCTGATATGGCATCATCAATTACAAGATACACATGTATAACTTGCCTACTGTTCTAAAGACTTAAAGCGAAACCCTTGAGACTGCAACATTGCTTTTCTGTGAAAGTGTTCTATAGAAAAACATTATTTCAGCTTTGTTAAAGAAGTCAGAGCTGGGACTTAATCCACATCATATAAATCCTTACATATTGCTTGTGGATTAAGTTTGGTAAGATAATTCCTCCGTCATCAAATCATGTACACAAATAAAAATAATTATTGCAGATGATTTATGGCAACAAAACGTATCATATACAAATAAATAACAATAGAGTAATAATTTACATGACTAGAGACAACAACTCATAGAACTGAAATACTTCAAAAATAATTTAGCACAAAGATTTCCAGATCATGAAACTCTTGGCCAATGGCAACGTGTGTTTTGTCATGTGACAGATTTGGAGGGAGTCAGTCTGAGAAGGAATAACTATCACTGTGCTGACTGTCTGATCCATTAAGCCAATGTTGAGGACCTGAATTCAAACAAAGCCGTATATAAATATAAAAATTATTAATATACATATACGAGGGCTGTTCGGAAATTATTGAGACAATTATATTTACTCCATAAAGGACGGAGATAATTTCTGGAAAATTCATCAACATTTTATACAGAACGAATAAAACACTTATGCAAAATTTCTAATTTCTATGATAATAAGAAAAGTTTCAGTGAAATAGTAAACATGCATATGTCTATCGACCCGGAGCAGCATCACTACGTCATTTTAACGTCACGCCAGCCAGGGATGGTTTCGCATGTAAAACGGGAAGTGTTTAATCTTTTTCTTTCTTTGTTATTACAAATAACAGTTCAAAAAACAAACAGTCTCTTTTAGTAAAATATTCCTTAAAAATGTATGCTGTTGCTACCCGAGTGTAATATTTTCATTTTTGGGAAAAGATGATTTAAAATCATGTAGTGCCGATTTATGCAACGCGGGTCAATGATATTGATACCGTAACAATATTAATACCGTACGTAATAACTTATGGTCGTCCGGAGCTTTTGATTTTACTCTGGTTGAATTATCTGTAAAAAAAAAAATGTATACCAATGAAATAACAAACCCTAACACATTATTTTGTTTCTCGTAGTTATTATTTTAGCAGGTCGTTGTGTCTGGAAAAGAGTTCTACATTGCGCTACACAAAATTTTAGGTATGTTCGCTGCTCCGCCCTTGACGTCAAAATCCATTTTTTTGTTCTTAGCAGATTTCTCTACCGCGCTTATTGTTTTTATGATCTCCGTATTCCTGATCAAAATTCTATCAAAGTTTCACAAAATGAATTAGAATTAAAGCTGAAAAATTATACACATAAACAGAATTATTTTCGCTCTTATTATGGGTCCACTAAGAGTTAGAACGTTGGAGTTACATATTTTCAATATCTGATTTCGAGACTGCTCCGGGTACCCCTACTGATGACGCATTTATATACCATTGTACAGAAAATATCTAATATTTGTATAATATTTTTTGCTTTTATTAATTCTTAATGTATGCAGGGCTCCCACTGGACCGAAAATATTTTTCGCCACTTTTCGCGACAAAAGGAAAGGCATACTTACATCTGATTTCTCGACAATGCAATGCACTTTATGTTAGTCCTTTTTTTTTTTTAAATTAGGTTTATCTGATACAGACATTGTTTTAAATTTGTAATGTTTAAAAATTTAATTATGGTAGTATTTCAAATTATGTCCTCTTGTTTATTTTTGCCTGTGAGGGGGAAGGGGGGGGGGGCAAAGACCCAGTAAAAATATGACATTTTTTAAAAATGGAAATTTTCATCATTTCATTAATCAATTGTGAAAAGAAGTAATTATAAAGTAATGAAAATTAGGTTTTGAAAGTTGACTTTATTTTAACAACTTGGAGACTCCAGGGTTTAATATGCAAGCTCATGTTATTGTAAATAATTTAGTGTAATTTTACTAATTTAAGATAATTCTGTTTCCAAACCAATTTCTTTTTCACTCTTTGTCAGTTAATGGTATATTAATGTACACACTTTTCAATTTTAATTAGGTAAAATTTGAAGCCATATTCTTTTACAATTTCCGTCATGTTTCCCTACTTTCGGTTTAAAAAAAACGATCTACATAGATCCAGATTTTGTTGATGAAAATCTTTTATTTTCTAACTTCAAATCCTAATAACACTTTATACCCTCTTGTTTAATCCAAATTATATTATTTCAAGCAATTTTGTAACCCTTTATTGCTCCAGGCCAGTTACCTAGTCAGCTGTGTTCGTTCAAGCGAGGCATGATTTCCTACATGTAGGTTTCAGTTTTCACACCTCTGCTACATTGAATAAACATAGGGACTTATCTGTGTACATTGAATAAACAAAGGAGCTAACCAGGACTACTCAAATTTTGTACATGGTACATCAAAAAATTCATTTTCGCCACGTATGAATTTCTTTTCGCCACTTTTGAAAAAAAATTCGCAATTGGCGACAATGGCGAATCACAGCTCGAGCCCTGGTATGTCAAACGTATATACAAATTTTCACCGAAAGTCGTTCATTAGAAAGTAAAATATACACAATGTCTCAATAATTTTCGAACAGCCCTCGTACATGTATGTCTATATTAGTGAAGTCTAAATTACATCTCGTGGTTTTTTTTTTTTAGCAAAACTCAGGTTTTTATAGCATTAAAACATCAAATATATTCCATAGGGAATTCTTTGGCCCTGTGGATCTTATGAAAAATATTTTATGACTCTCCATAATTTCTTTATATCTTTTTATAATTGTCTTTGAAAAATGTGTTGTTCTCTATTTGAACAGTAAAAATCTTAAAATTCCCTTCATTAAAAGTTCCTTTGTAGGAAAATGATACTGGACTTGTTCAACTTCTAGCAAAGTTTTTTTTTGGTTCAAATGAAAATGAATGTACATGTAAAATAGAATATGAAGATAACAATTAGATATATGTTTCAAATTTGAAGAACAAGAGTAGGAGACCTATGTTAGCAATATAAGAACAGTATATAACACTATGGAATCCTTACTGTGTGTTTTGGACGGGGAGGAGTTGGAGGAGGGACTGGTATGCTCCCCGCCCTGTTGTTGTTTTTTCTGACGTGCCCGGGAGTTTTGGAACCACACCTGGGTTACCCGTTTACTGAGCCCCGTGATCTGAGCTATCCGCTCTAAATCCTGACCATCTGGGTTACTGTCCAGCTGAAAGTTAGCCTGCAGAACCTGTAACTGGTCCTCGGTAAAGGTCGTCCTCACTCGCTTCGCTTTGGATTTCTGGTTACATTCCGAATCTAAAATTTTTAAAAATTGTCAAGATTTGCTATAGTAAAAGTAATTCGTTAAGCAACATGTGTATTTTACAGTGAACTACATTTATAGCGAATTGTTAGAGAAGAATAATTTTGATTCAGTTCAAATACGCATGTAATTCGTTACATCCGATATGTTTATAATTGTTTTTTTTTTTAAGTATTTCGGAATAAATATTTTTTAGCGTGTTCGTCATAAGCGTGTTTGACTTTACCTTTATTGGATCCGCCCTCTAAAAGTTCCATGTAGTGACTTTTACACAGGACTCGGTCCCCCTGTAGGGCGAACTCTTCTCCCGTGGACAGTTGTCTTTTACAGCTGTCACAAGCAAAGCATGCCAAATGATATACGTTTTCCCGCGCGCGCCTCACCCAGTCCGTGGATTGTATAGTTCTGTAACATTTAGCACACTTGGTTCCAAATTCTCTGCAAACATAAATATTATTTTCAATAAAAAGTATTTAAATAGGTAGATTTAGCCATATACTATATTGTGACATTTCTGGTGTTATGCATGGAATCAAAGGTTTGAAAGAAACGTAAGTTGCAATAGAAATTCATAAATAAAATACAATGTTTTGTTTTTATAAATATATTGTCCTTTAAGCTCATATATTAGTGCATGAACTTAAAAATCAAATGAACTTTTTAAAAAACAAGAGATGTTTGTAAAACACTTATGCCCCCCCTCCCCCAACTTGGAATTTTTCAAGTCCAAAAGGGCATAACTCTGTCAAAAATGGCGCAATTGTACCCAAAACAGAACTTGACCAAGATAGTCATCTGATAAATCTGTATACCAAATTTCATTTCAGTATGTGCAACCTCTGCAAAGAAAATAAACGGAAACTGCATATAATTGGAATTTTTCTAAGTCCTAGGGGCATAACTTTATCAAAAATGGTGCGATCGTACCCTAAACAATTCTTGACCTAGATATTCATGTGATATATCTGTATATCAAATTTCGTTTCAGTGTGTGCAACGGTTGCAAAGAAAATGAACGGAAACTGAAAAATAATTGGAATTTTTCTAAGTCCAAGGGGCATAATTCTGTCAAAAATGGTGCGATCCTAATCAAAACACAACTTGACCTAGATATTCATGTAATATATCTGTGTACCAAATTTCATTTCAGTATGTACAACGGTTGCAAAGAAAATGAACGGAAACTGCAAATAATTGAAATTTTTCTAAGTCCCAGGGGCATAACTCTGTCAAAAAGGGTGCGATCGTACCTAAAACAGAACTTGACCTAAATATTCATGTGATATATCTGTATACCAAATTTCATTTCAGTATGTGCAACGGTTGCAAAGAAAATGAACGGAAACTAAGTGGACCGACAGACCGACCGACAGACAACAGCAAAGTAATATGCCCTTCCTTCTTCGAAGGGGGGCATAAAAATTGTTTTTTGTGAAATGGTCAGTGTATTTTTCTGGAAGTCCTCTTAATTTTTTTTTACAGTATTCCTTTGTGCATGAAGGGATACTCGCTGACTCTTCATTGTAAGAATAGACAAACACTTTTTACCAGAAATAGACATTTCGTACATTCGAAGTGCATGACATATTCATTAAATATTACAATATAAAAATGTAATAACAATTTAACGCAAAATATTTATTACATTTTGCGTTATTACTTTTTTCGTTTAAATCAAATATATGAGAACGCCATTACACAGAATGTAAAAACATTATTTCGTTTAAAATTGGCATTATTACATTTTGCGTCAAGTTTATTATTTGGTTAGGGTATTTTTTTTTATTCAAGAAAAATAAGTAAAGTCAGGTGCCTGTGCTCTATAGGTTAAAGGAAAACCATTTCTGAGGCGCAGTAAATTAAAGAATTCACTCATAAAGATATCAGAAATTAAGACTTAAACATAGAAAGGTATGCAATATTTTATTCCATTAGATTTAATTAAAATAACTTGGATAAAAATTATAATTGAAAACTAGAAAACATCCAACATTTCGAAAATATGGTTATCATTTGTTATGGCAACTAACAAGGATTTGGACATTTTGTTTTATACCGACAGGAAATGTAGGAACGTTTTGGATAAAGAAAGCAAAGTTCTATAAAAAGCTTCGTAGGCTGTAATATATTCCCCCATTTTATGAAAATGCATTAACTTTTTAGATAAAAAGCACTTTCATAACATTCTGCTGATATGATATTATGCTTTAACTTCGAAACAAAATACAATGATGCAAAAATCAATGAACATAATCCCAAAAAGTTTGTCTTTTTCATTTGTATAATTACAATTTTACAGTCTGCATTGACTTTTTGCTTCATTGCATTTTGTGTTGTATTGAGTTTAAAAATTTCGTAATGTAGTGGTAATTTTGACCTCCCCAAAATTCCTGGACCAGGGGAAGAACCCCCATAGTCTTCAGAACCTTTGTTCAATCCCGTTTGTAAAGTTTATAGACAATAAGAATATGTTTATATTCATGACTGGTAGCTCCTGGATTCTATCAATATAAGAAATGCATTAAATGTATTAAAAACAAAACAAAACGCGAATTTGAATATGGCATCGAAGTAATTTAATTTGGATTATGAGTTTTCATTTAAATCATAGTAATAAAATTTACCGTTATTTTTTCTAGTAAGAGAGACGCGTATTTAAGTAAAAATATTTGAATTCTGGAAGAAAAAAAATTTGTTATTCTTGACAGAAAGCAAGGTCATTTTTCTCCTTGTTTAGTATGTTCCGCAAACATCATTTTATTGAATCTGTGACCCTAATGTGAGGGGAAATAATACTAAATTAGAATCGTCCGGTAACACCCAAATATTTCCCGTTCTTCCGACTGACAATTTTCCAGCTAATTAGTGCGGGATCGATTGGACAGAATTTGAATTCATCTAACGAACGCTGAAGTCGATCTTTGGTAACCCTCTCAATTGTTGCTAATTTGTACGATAAATGAAATTTAGTGGACTCGATGTGATGTTTGGTCTTGATCTTTTGTTGTCAAATTGTCGTGATTTCTTGTTGGAGCTATTCGGTCTCTAGTGTAACAACCATGTTACAAAATGATTTGTCATTCATTATCAGGATCAAAACCATTTCTCACACCTCGGTGTATAAATTATCTAGCTGGAAAACACTGTACATCCGACGATTTCGGGGGTATGGTGTAAATCCATTTCCACAAACAATCTAGTCTTTGACTAATTCCAAAGACTTGACTGTAAAACTGTAGTAAAAAGATGAATTCAATTTGAATTGTAGAATACATGAAATATATGATTTAACAATCACGACTGTGCTTTAGATGTTTTTTTTTTATAAGTATAAATAATTGAATCCCATGTGAATGCATGTAAATGGTTTCATTGGTTGTATTTGAACATATTTTACGATGTCTGGTTAACAAATATCAGTGGTGATATCCATAGACCTATATTGCCCTTCACTTTAGGTCTATGTGATATCATACTGCCAATTATGACGTAATATCAGAATTTACGAAGATTGTGTCGTCATAAAACAAGTGCTAAGACGTCACAATGTCAATTATGACGTTATGTAAGAAATAACGAAGGTTGTGTCGTCATAAAACAGGTGCTATGACGTCACAATGCCAATTATGGCGTTTCGCCGAATACCTTGAATAATCGTTTCGACAGTAAATATTGTCCTCTCTGATGAAGCATGATGTCTGGCGCTCTAGCCCGATCTGACAGATACAACACCGGAGACAGCCCACGTGCCAGGCCTGACCATTCACATGCAGCAGAAATCGCTCAGTAATCAGATCCCCACAGCCGTGACAAAGGTCACCATCAGACTGAAAAATGAATCAAAGATATAAAAAAAAAATAAAAACTTAAATCCTAAATATCAATAAAGAGTACCCACAGGGGCCTGTAACTTACTGTATTTGATTTTACGTAATCACTATATGTATACATCTTTTTTGTATATATATATAGTGATTACGTAAAATCAAAAACAATATGTTACCGGCCCCTGTGAGAGTATCGACAACTTCCGTAACCTCCATATTAACAATAGTAAAGAGAGTTTTGACTGTACTAAATTATATTTCCTTACTTTTCATTTTTGTAAATCAAAGTTTTAACTTTACCTAATATTGACTAATTTTTTTTTTCAAAATTAATAAACTTAGATACTATGTACTATTTTATTATAATTATATAATGGGTTAATAAAGTTAATTTCTTTGTACTACATATATGTAGTGAGTAAAAGTTCCGTATTATACCCCGGAATACTACAGAAAATCAAATTGTGTGCTTTTAACTATTACAAACTTCGGTTTTTATGATTATTATACATCCAAACTTTTTTGCGAACAAAAAATAAAACAATGTATGAACTATAGTATTCACTACCATATACACACGCTTTACATACATGTATGTCATATAAAAATATTTAAATTTTTATTTAAGTAATTCTATGTTCCATAGAGTCACTAAGGTTAAACACACTATGAACTTGGGCATTATAACAGATAATGGTTCAATATGGTTTTGTTTATTTTCTTTAAGGGAAATTAGGATAACGTTGTAGTATTGTTAAATTATATTCAAATTCCACTCTATAATGACACAAATCACATAGACTTACATTAAAAGTTAACGTCCCGGTAGATTATAGTTTATAAATAAACATGATTGTGTTGTTTAACAAAATGAGTGTCGCTTGAATTTACCTTCGTTTATGACTTAAAATTTATTTGATATTTATTTTGTCAATATTTTGTCACTGCAACCTTATGCAGGCATATATGTTTCATTGATAATTAGAGATTATATATAAAGAACACATGTATGGGATCCAACATGGTATACGCGGAATGTTAGATATTTTGCTAAAGAAATAAAGTATCAGAAATAAAGTATCAGAAAGTTTTCATAAAAATTATCACCAATGGCATCAAGAATAACTAAGTAACAAACCAGTAATTAAAATGAATTTGAACATTTAAAATCTTATAATTTTTTATCATGACACAGTTATAACGATGTTTAAAATTATGTAAAATGGTTTTATTTTTTAATGTAGACATTTCAAAATGTTCTACATGGAGAAGACAGACAAATCAATAATTTCATTACAGTATCCCGGGAGATATTTTATACCCAGATTTCTTTCTGTCTTTAACTTGCGTGCAGCTCTTAGTATAACACTAAAATGGATTGGTACCTACATGCTAAGACTTAAATGTTCAAGACATAAAATTTCAATAACATTAAGACTATAAACTGCTCATAAAGTCCCGCCTGCTTCTAGCAGAGATAGGTTTATGGCATCACTTTCCATCAATTTGTCAAATCTTAGTTTACGTGTCAAAGCAGTCTCCCCGACCGCGCGTCCAGATGCACGGCCGAGCGAGTCAGCCCCTTGGTGATTCTACCGTCATGTTTCGTTTGGGGGAAAGTCGTTAATTTGTCATTCCGATACTTAAAGATTCGAAGTGATATAAACAATTTTAAGTTTTTGATAATTTTCGGGGTTGTTTTATCTCGCCATTTTTTCTTTATGGACCGTCTCTTGTCAGCGATCGTCAATACAGACGGACTGGCCTTCTTTGTTGGAAACCATTTTTTTCCCTTTTCATCCGTATCATATCTTCTTAAAATTGTTCAATAAGTAGGAAAACGGCTTGAAATCAATTGTAACATTGATATACATTGATGCTGTGTTTCCAACTTGATAATAATATACATGCAGTCATGGTTTTTAAAAATATACTTGTAGGTTAAAATATATCGTAATCTTAATTGTATTCCATCTCCTTGAACTAAGAACAAAAAAAAATAAATAATAATAAATTGATGATATTATTATATCTGTGTGCCACATATACTCATCTACATGTATGACAGGAGAACCACTTGTGTCGCCATGATAATGTGGCTCCCGACAGCGTTCTTGGATATCAAGATTTAAACGTTGCACCAAAGAAAAGCTATTTTTTAGTACACAGATACACTTATCTATCAAACTTAATATTTGTTATAAAATTACTTTATTCTAATTAAAAAAAAATATATATATATATATTTTTTAATTTTTTTTTTATATGATAAAATATTAAATTAAACTATTTGGTGTCGGTCTTTTCACTCTTGTTTTTCTATTTCTCTCTTCACCAATATTAAATTGCTAGTATTTACTACTCTGTTTGTTTGTTTAAATTTGGTTTCATACTTTACGCATTTCAGAACTGAAACATCGTCTTCTTTTAAAGCCAAAATGACATGCATCGTCAGATCTCAAATCCGAAAAATAGAAACAAATTTCGTGAAATACGAGAGTAATCGGTCTTAATGTTAAGGTCTTCCGGAACTTTTAAACCCGCCTGTCATGTGGAAAACACTTTCAATAAAATAAATGGGATTTGTAAATATAAATATATTATAAAATCATTTGTCACAATCTCGCGCGCATTTGAAGGAAAAAGCCCGGTCTAAGACCGCGGTAATTCTGCGAGCTTTCGTGACTCAATCCTGAAAAAGAAAATGTCTTAAAATGTTTTTACCGTGTCTCGTTTAATGGACGGACGTTAACAACGCAGCCTGAGATCTCCAAGATGTTTAAGAAATGGATGCCTAAGTGGGTTCAACTCCGATCAAAAGATTTTCTCTAATCTCCCCAAACTTCATCACGCTGGGACAAAAGACAATTGTTTTTGTGAAACTCTTTTCGAAGTCTTAAAGAGTCTTAGAGCGAGGAACCTTGTGATAGCCAGAAGGCGTGAACAGGCTTTGTAGAGGGTTACTGTCGTGGTGAGAACACTCAAATATTAAAACACAGGAAAGGAAACAAACAATACAGTAATTATAATTCATATAACAGTTTATTGTCCCCTGTTTACGGTTCATGATCAGAAATGGGAATACCATCCTAAGATAGACTGATAGATGGAACAATGTACAGAACTTGAAGTAGTTTGATCTTTTTCTTGACCGAATGTTGAAAGGGGGTGGGGGGTTCTCTATTATTTTTGAAAAAATACAGTTACTAGAACCTACCAAGGGTGCTACTCTAACTTCTGTTTTTATTCTTCATATGAGACTATGGTCAGACAGAGGAAACGATCTATAAAATAATTATAATTTAATTAAGCTTAAGAGACATTTAATCGCAGTTGTTCGTGTCATGATGACTTTGTTCTGTATCTATCGACATGCGCTGTTTCGCGCGGTCTACTTCTCCGGAACTATTAAGTTTGTTTGGAGTTATCACAGATAGTTCGAAAGTTTTTTGAGAAAGTTAGACACGATTTTGAGCTCAGAATTAAGTACAATGGATCTACATTCGGTGTAAAATTAGCCATCGCTTCCTTCATGTGACTACTATTTTCCATTAACATCTTGGCGGTGAAATGACAGGAAAAATGATCAAAGATTTTTGAAAACGAAATAAGAATCCGCCATTTCCGCTTGGAAACTGGTTGTCATATATGAGGGAAGTTGTAGCTGGGCAGACCTGCAGATATTGGTTGACTTTTTTTTCACTTATCAAACATCAGAAAAACTAAACTCAAAAGACAAATACGTGTCAAAGGAAGCAAAAAGGGAGTGAAACTCACAGTTTTTGTTTGGGAAATGAGATAACCTATTGCAAATGTCTATGATGTTATATGGCTTACCATTCCGAAGTTCTATAACCCGGAACATTTAAATTTAAATGGCATCAGATTATTTTATATCATCATTAATGAAGATTACTAGTAATTACCAAGGGCATACTAAAGTAAATGTGTAAAAGTTTTGTTTTTAATTAAAAGTTCATAAAACATACATATCCAACAAAAAATTATTCTCTTCGTCTACCTGTATAATGTACTTTGATGAAGAAGTACAGAATAATGTATGCCCTATTTAGGGAACTGGAATTGAAATATCTCTTTTTAAGTTTCCGACTAGACAATATTTCATTATAACATACAAAATATTTTGATGAAATGAAATCAACAATCACTTGTCAGTTATATAAGGCAGTTTCGTTGATGAGCGTATGAATACTTGATTAGGTAGCTTGTATTGACAGTCCGGCTAATTTTGTCCCTCTGTCCACCCGCCTTCTTTGTGGTCTCTCCTCTTCTCTGGGTCCTCGCACCTAAATATTGATCGGCTCAAGTGTTTCTTCTCCGGGAACCATACATCAAAGACTATTACGATAATGGATAATTAAAACTTTTCTGTAAATTGTTACTGCATAGGCGATGGACATCTAAAATAAATCATATACATAGAAGAGAAGACAAACATTTTGAATATAAGCCTTCTTGGCCAATTATGTAAATTTTATTCACCTAAATTTAATTTTAGTGTAGTATAAGATACATCTTTGAAGTTGCAGTAGTTGAATCCTTGAGATCATTATATGATGCAATGGCCAAAAACGTTCTTAAGAGTTAGAGACGTTCCACAGAAGAAGAAAAAAATAAGAGGTCGGGTAAAAATGGCATAATCTCAAAATGAGTTGTAATTTCATTGAATTATAGAGAGCGGCTATCTTAAATGACAGATTGTCCGCGTTACTACTAGAGACGACATATTAGAATATCACTGGGCCCGAGAACCTGTCATTATTTTCATAAACCTTTCCAACACGATTGAAATAATTACACACAGATCGAACACGTTCTTTTAGCAGATAGAAGATGACAGGTTTTCAGTGTGCTCAGTAAAGTGGAAATGTTGACTGGAATTCATAGAAAGAACAAAAAGATATATGAAGCCATGCGCACTAAATGCCTAAGTTTATTGAAAAAAAAGCCGATTCTTTGAAATATAGTCTGATTTTCCCCAGATTTCCGTAGATATGTAATACGCTTTATATACTTAGCGAAATGGTACAAATTTTATTACAGTTGTGTTATAACATAACAAAAAATACTTTTATTATAATATCATAGCCACGGCCCTTGCTTAATTGTTTTCGATGAATTTCATATTGACTTATGATTTTCTGGTACGCAGTTTTATGTGTATCGAATAACATGTCTGGGTGATTACATTTCAGCAAAATATTTTACATTAGGTCAACACATGAACAACTTTCAAGGGTTGTTCATCCGTGATCATTAATTATGATCCTCCTTCCGGGTGTCTTGGGAATGTGTGCATATCAAAGTGACCTAGTGTCACACTGCTACTCTTGAGGATAAAATGCTTCTATTAATGTTCTATAAATACTCCATTGCCAAACATTGTTCATAACAAGTATACATCGAATATTTCTTTCTCCCTTAAGGAATGGGTGTGTCATTATGCAAAATTGATGTTCGATAGGAAACGCCCAATTCCATTGAAACAAACAATTTTACCACTTGTATGACCCTTCTTGTTCTTCAGATTCCTTTTCCTTAATATTCCCATGTAAAGATGATAACCCATTGGAGCCTCACCCTACCGCCTGGGTCATGATTTGAATAAAAATGAAATTTTGATCGGAAAAGCTTGATTAAGCCTTTGCCTCAGGTGAGCTAACAATGCACAACAAGCAAATTCAAAGAATTGTGGTCCCCCGCTTTCGGTGACTTTGTGGGTGAGATGTTATTTTCATACGCGAAGTACGAAAGCCCTAGCCCTTACCGTTCAAAAGTTATGATCAACGTTAAAGTTTTTTCATAAGTACGTAAATCTCCAAGGTCAAGGTCAAAGTTGTTGGTATCCAATGAAAGGTTTTACCACAAAGAATACATTGGTGAAATATGAAAGTCCTAGTATCCATGGTTTAAAAGTTGTAACCAAGGTTTTAAAACAAGAGGCCCATGAGCCACATCGCTCACCTGAGAAGCACTGACCATGCTGTTCTTTACCAGATTCCCCCATTGTGACCCCACCCTACCTCACTGATCATAATTTAGAAAATTTGAAATCTACACTATCCCAGGAAGCTTCCACATAAGTTTCAGCTTTTCTGGCTCAGTGGTTCTTGAGGATAAAATTTAAAGATTTTTCCTATATATTTTTATGAAAAACTTTGATTCCCTATTGTGCCCCTCAACCCCCATCCCCGGGGTTATGATTTGAACAATTTAGAATCTACACTACCTTAAGATGTTTCCACAAAAGTTTCAGCTTTTCTGGCCCAGTGGTTCTTGTGAAGAAGATTTTAAAACATTTTTCCTATATATTTCTATGTGAAAATTTGATTCCCCATTGTAGCCCCGCCCTACCCCAGGGGGTCATGATTTGATAGAATCTACACTACCCCAGAATGCTTCCACATAAGTTTAAGCTTTTCTGGCCCAGTTATTCTTGATAAGAAGATTTTAAAAGATTTTCCCTATATATTTCAATGTAAAACTTTGTTCCCCATTGTGGGCCCACCCTACCCCCTGGGGTCATGATTTGAACAATTTAAAATCTACACTACCTAAAAATGCTTCCACAAAAGTTTCAGCTTTTCTGGCCCAGTGGTTCTTGAGAAGAAGATTTTCAAAGATTTTTCCTATATATTTCTATGTAAAACTTAAATTCCCCATCGTGGCCCCGCCCTACCCAAGGGGTCATGATTTGAACAATTTAATATCTACACAACACAAGGATGCTTCCGCATAAATTTCAGCTTTCCTGACCCAATGGTTCTTGAGAAAGATTTTCAAAGATTTGTTCTATATATTTCTATGTAAAACTTGGATTCCCTATTGTGGCCTTGCCCTACCCCCGGGGGTCATGATTTTAACAATTTAATATCTACACAACCCAAGGATGTTTCCACATAAATTTCATCTTTCCTGACCCAATGGTTCTTGAGAAGAAGATTTTTTAATGACCTCACCCTATTTTTGTCTTTTCTTGATTATCTCCCCTTGTAAGGGAACTTGGCCCTTCTTTTTTTACAATTTGAACTCCCCTTCACCAAAGGATGCTTTGTACCAAGTTTGGTTAAAATTGGCCCATTGGTACTTGAGAAGAAGTTGAAAATGTGAAAAATTTACAGACGGATGGACGGACAGACGATGGACAAAATGTGATCAGAAAAGCTCAGTTGAGCCTTCGGCTCAGGTGAGCTAAAAATAGTTAAAACTCCAAAGTCAAGGTCTAAGGGTTAAAGTTCTTGGTATCCAATGAAAGGTCTATTTAAGAATTACATATGTGAAGTATGAAAGCCCTAGCCCTTACCATTCAAAAGTTTTGGTCAAGGTTAAAGTTTTTTCATTAATACGTAAATCTCCAAGGTCAAGGTCAAAAGGTCAAAGTTGTTGGTATACAATGAAAGGTATTGCTACAAATAATACATATGTGAAATATGAAAGTCCTAGTATCTACCATATTTCAAAAGTTATGGCAAAAGTAAAAGTTTAAAATTTTCATGTAAAAGTTGGTCAAACTCCAAGGTCAAGGTAAAAAAGTCAAATTTGGTGGTACCCAAAGAAAGGTCTTGTCACAAGGAAGACACATGTGAAATATGAAAGTCATAGCTCCACTAAATCAGAAGTTATGGGCAAGGTTAAAGTTTTT
>PRKT01000053.1:1450370-1467830 GCA_003671525.1 Saccostrea glomerata
ATAAGTATTCCTACCATGAACATAGCGAGGACATTCACACATCCAGGTGTTGTTGAGTGGAGGTCGGGGTTTACACTGTCCCCCATTTTGACAGGACACGCTGTCACAGTCCACAACAGTACAGTTATGTCCCTTATAGCCCTCCGTACAGCTACAGTTGTATCCCCCATCAAAGTTCAGACAGGTGGCTCCATTGGCGCAGGGGCTCTCTGCCGTACACTCATCGTAGTCCTCACCACAGTCCAGGCCTAAAAATAGAACAAAGCGGACATAGTCAATTACTTAACAGTCCGGGCCTAAAAATAGAACAAAGCGGACATAGTCAATTACTTAACAGTCCGGGCCTAAAAATAGAAAAAAGCGGACATAGTCAAATACTTAACAATCCAGGCCTAAAAATAGAACAAAGCGGACATAGTCAATTACTTAACAGTCCAGGCCTAAAAATAGAACAAAGCGGACATAGTCAAATACTTAACAATCCAGGCCTAAAAATAAAACAAAGCAGATGTAGTTAATTTCTTAACAGTCCAGGCCTAAAAACAGAATAAAGTGGACATAGACAATTACTGAACATCTACAGTCCGGACCTAAAAATAGAACAAAGCGGACATAGTCAATCACTTCACAGTCTCACATGTGAAAGAAAAGTTCCAAACCTCTGCTACAAAATAAGAATTTTATAAGTTGACATTCATCACAGGTACATGGGACATTGTAAATTTCGAGAAAAGTAATTCCAGGGGGGGGGGTGTCTTCACAATTCATATTACTGAAGGGTAAATCTAAATCTATAACATTATAAATTGACAGCTTAAATGTAAATTCAAGAACCAAATCTTTCTTTAACATTGTACTTTCTGCTCTTAGTTCTGTTTTCTATGATTACCTGTGTATCCTATACCATCCCCTACACAGTTACAGTGGTAGCTTCCTGCTGTATTGACACACATTCCCCTCTGACAAGGCTGGTGATCACATTCATTGATGTCCACATTACAGGACTGGCCTTCCCAACCTAAAATCAAAGGAAACAGGTTACTACAGAGAAAAGTCTGTGATGACTGGTCTTTGAAAACATTAAAGGTCAAATAGTAACAGAAATTTGGAGCACAAAGGTTTATATTGGGTGAATAAATCTAGATTTTAATAATCAAATACACTCAGAATTGTTAATTATCCAGGCCAAGGGAGGTCGAAAACATCTAACAACTATGAAATCTTTAGTCTAGTATGCTTACCATCAGTACAGTTACAAATATGGTCATTTACAAGGTCCACACAGGTGCCATTGTTACGACACAGTTCTGATCTGCAGTCATCAATGTTGTTACTACAGTTCTTGCCATCAAATCCTGAAAAATCAAAAGAAATTTAACCTTTATTCAGTTAATTTCTTGTAGTTAAGAGGTCAAAGGTCAAGAAAAAGGAAAAAAGAAAGTATGCATTAAGTGGAGTCAATAGCTGAATTTCCTGTTACCTGTGACACACAAACATGTGTAAGTATTTCCTGTATAATCGTTGGAACAGGTGCCCCCATTTAAACATGGGAGGTCACTACAGAAGTCCTTCTTCACATCACAGAGGGTCCCTGTATATTCCACAGGACACGAGCAGCTGAATGGAGGCTGGTATCAAAAATAATTAAAGTTTCAATACTTCAATCATTTACATTCTTTCTTATTAATACCACATCAATACATGCAATTCCAAGTTTCTAATGCCACTGTAATTTTGAGACACCTTAAGTTCAATATATATTAGAATTTACCTGTTTTCCAGTTTCTACATTACATGTAGCATTGTTTTCACATGGACTGTCATTACAGGTTTGTGTAATCTGTAAAATATAAAGGAATTACTGTAGACACAAGGTTAGCAGGCCTTTACCTATTACCTTTAGTTAATATACCTTACCTAGACATGATTACCAGTCATTATTTAAGCTTTGTTAGGCTAATTCTGCCTCTAAGGTCTTATGAGTTATAGCATGTCTAAATACTGCAGTAGTGTACCTTAAGTTCTCTGCATAAACTGTGCATTTATGTATTACTTATTAGCTAACATTATGATTGTTGTACAATTATTTCTCAAGGGATTTTTCATTACACCCAGGTTGTTATTGATTAAATGCATGTTGTGCATTGTATTTTCCTTATTTATTAACCACAATTTCCAATAAATCAGTTGAAGCATCACACTTTATAGATTTCTACAAGTCATAAATAAGGACACACTAAGTAGATATGTAAGGAAACTATTGATTTCATTGCCATCTTGGTATTTGGTCTATTTTTATCTCTCATGATAATGTCAAATCTACAAGGTTTTACCTTGTTCGCCCTAAGAAATCATACAGTTACATTACATCTTTATCAAGAAAGGAGAGCATTTTTAAACTTAAATTACGTCCCAGTGCAACTTATATCAAGTGTTTTTAATTCTTTGAGTATCATTTATCCATGCTGGATATAAATGAAGCATTTGAATTTAAAGTCATCAAAAAAACAAGTTTATGACCAAAACAATAATAAATATTTATATTTAACCATGTAACAAAATCATATAATGAAAGTACCTGAGTTAATATATACTTAATAACTCATGAAGCCTACAGGTGTACTGGTGTACTTACAGGTGTGTCACAGGCATTTCCTGTGTATCCACTGGTACAGTTACAGAGAGCCGTCCCCCCCTTGTCCATACACGCCCCGCTGTTCAGACAGGGGTCAGGGTTACAGGGATCCGTGTAGTTCTGGCACCTACAGGTAACGGACAGACACACCGTTATCACAACAATCATGTAGTTCCTCATGACAATGGTGGATTTTACATCCTAGTCATCACATCATAAAAATAGAGTGTCAACAAAAATAATAAAAACCGTCCTTAGATATTGTCAGTTGGATGCCATCAAACACGGGCTACCGAGAAAAAATCCCTCCATGTTCACCTTTGTGGGTGAACTCCACACACACACACATGATAACAGGTAAAAAGCCTGCTCGCCTGAATTCCATAGATTTCCTATTGACAATCCACTAATGTATTAGGTAATATGTTGTACTGGTGAGCAGGTAACTCCTAAGGTAACATTACTACCTGTACGTTATACTATTATACAACCTTGTCATCTGAGAGAAACCTTCATAACTTCAGGTAAAGAAAAAAATAATGTTTGAACACCGGCCAAGGTTGTTTTGTGTGCCTTAATGCTTAGACAGCTTTGAATATTAAATCCACAGTGAATGAAGGTTTAAATCCAGACTGCTGGGAATCAAAAAAGCATTTACACACTTTCCCAGTAAAATTTCAATTTGCCTTTGAATTAAAAATAAGCAGGAACAATGTCTTCAAAATACATTGAACTTTGAGTAACAGTATTATAAATTTAAAAACAGTTCATTCAAGAATCATGCAGATAAAAAAAATTTAGGTGCATAAAATAATACACTGAATTGAGTATTTAAGGTAATGCACTGAATTGAGAAGTGATATTTTGAGCAGACTTCACAATATGTGCACTGTAAATCTTTTTAATAAACAAAGACCATTTGGTAATTGACCAAGACCAAGCTGTCACATCCCTGTACATAAAACCCCGTGTTGAGGTAACTTTTCAATAGCTGTATTTTCTCAAACACATCATCTGAAAACCTTTTGTGTGGATGCTAACAATCTATTTTGTACAAAGCACTGAATCTCAAGTATTTCAAATAAAAGATTATGAATTGAGGTCACATTATTGTTGGAGACTGTTTAAATAACCCCAATTCTCTGTTCCCCCAAAGACAAACAGCTAGGGGATGACATTTTTCTAATGATAATGTAGGCCCATAAACCTATAGCTGTCTGGCACACTATCACCTCTTTGCTTGTTGAACCAGAAGTACCAACACTGATAACAACTCAGTATAAATAGGAGGGAATAAAGAATTTCATATTTTTTGCTCCCCTTAACTTTTTCAGACTTTAAATGACACTGCACAGTTATAACTGTACCCCTTTTAAGAAAAACACTGACTGTAAAATACTGAAGGTTCACAACAGATGATGGACAACTCAAAAATATTACTAAAAGTTCGCAACAGACGATGGGCAACTCACAATACTGAAAGTTCATGACAGCTAGTGGATGGAAACTTGCAAAAGACCAGAAATCATAGGTTAACCAAGTGACTCATGTAGCATAAAAACGAGAAAAAGCAATTATTCTAGGAATTACATGATGTACTTAATTAATAATAATATATTATATGCAGAGAATTTTATAAAAAGTCACGAAGTCAATATGCTTATTGTCCAAAAAAAAAATATCCCTTTCACAGGAGGACAGGACATTTATTCTTTCTCAAATTGACAATTGCATTCTTATTTTTTTAAATTACTGTGATTATTGTAAGAGAAAATATCTTTTGAATTTATATTGAATAAGTTGCTAAGTCTTCATGCAATATTAATTCTTATAAAGGTTTAACAAATAGCTAGATTTTTCCCCATACAGCAATTGTAGAAAAATTTCAATATTTTGTGTCTGGGCAGAAAAAAACAAACAAGAATTTAATGAATGTCCTGGTTTTAGTGACCAACAAAAGAAAGAGCTCCAATTTAGTATTCAAACTAAGATCTATTTCATCAAATATATCAAAATTATATTATTCTAAACAATCTTTCCTTTCATCCTCAATCACTAAAGAGTGATACTGAAAAATCACATGTGATCATAAAATGAAGTATCAGGATTTAAATAGCTGGAGTATGACATTTGATTCAACAAGTCCCAGAGTCTACAGATTCTGTACATAGGAAAAGCTTCAGGACTTACCTTGTACCACTGTATCCCTTTCTGCATTGACAAGTAAAGGCGTCGACTCCATCCTCACACCTTCCTCCTCTCCCACAGGCTGGGGGTGTTCCACAATCATTGTTATTGGTCTGACACCAGTGTCCGCTGTACCCAGAGGGGCACTGACAGGTGTAACTGTAGTAATCCTCCTGACACACGGAGGAGTGTTTACACTGATTGTAACTACACGACCCAGAGATGGAACAGCCATATTTGTTCACATTAACAACCTGTGCTTCAAAGTACTCCAGATATATTGATGTGTTGTAGTTGGTGAACTCATTCTTTGTGTAAAATGGGAGCAGAATTCCACCAATTCGTACTTCCCGCAGACATCCCTTGTAAAACCACTTTTCACTGGCACCTTGGTAGTGACCTAGTGATAACTTTCTGTTGCTATCCTCATTGGTAAATAATGCTGTCAGATTGATGGTAGGACCACTGTTCAACAGAAAGTCTTTAGAGATGTTTCTGTTAGGGCCTTTCACAGCAAGTGTCATATTCGCAGCATTTTCGGTCAGAGTCACTGTATGGAATTCCCTATCATTAACATCATAATCTACCTCTATGATTTCTGCTTGTCCATTCCTGACATGATATAAAACCTCGATCCTCCCTCCTCTGATGCGGATCTTAAGGACGTAGGGACCATTCTGGGCAAAGAGAATCAATCCATTTTTGACTAAGGATCTCATTTGGATTGATACTTCCTTAATTCTTCTACCTGGATTCAATCTTGGAATGTACTCGACACGACTTGAGGTGTCAAATAATGTGGTAGATATACCTAATAAGAAAAAACAAAAGTACATCACCTTTATCACAACTATATACAGGCATAGATAAAAACTAGGATGTTCAAAAGTTCAAAACTATACACGATTCCAAAAAGTCGCGCCCTCTTGCGGGAGAGTTACCTACCTTATGTATTGATGACGTCAAACGAGGATAAACATAAGATTCACACATGACACAACGCACAAGATTCAAAAAATAGTTGAACGTAAGTACTTAAATGGAAACAATTTTGTGTTAAAAAAAACTTGCATTATTATATTTATAGCCGTTGTACTTTACGTGAATTAAATGAAGATGTTGTCTTGACAATCAATGGGCATGTAATGTTTAATCTACTTTCATTTTTGCGCACATTGTTATGTAAACAATGATACATACGTCAGTCATTCTACGAAAACATGACCAATTAAGATTTTTTCTATGTCACTTAAAAATATACCGTTATAACATCTTGACTTTAAATTATATGATTGATTTCAATTCTAAGTCTCAATTAACATACACACATGGTTTTGTAAATATTTACCTACTATATATGTATATATTGTTACAGTACATGTATGTTTTCGATAAGGAAATAATGTAATGTTGAAAAACGAATTCAACTGCAAATCTTCATGTCGTTCATTTTTAAAATTTACAATATCAAGATGGATTCTCAGCCGTAAAGAGTTCCAAAGATAATGCGATGAATGTTTAAAAAGTTTTTTAACCTACATGTATATAAAAAGAAATCAAATCACTTCGTGCAAAGAAATAGCACGATTCTTCCCTTTCATGCGAAATCATTGCCTGTCGCTAAAAATCGATTTAAATTCTATAACGATATGCAGATTTCAAAAAGAACTGAAACTTATCATGGAACTTTACATCATTGATATTAATAGCAAGTCAGTTTCTAGAATTTAAGACGATTACATTTTCGAAATAAACTCGTGAGACAGGATTTTTTTTTCTTTTAACATTTTCACTCGTGCTTCGCACTCGTGAAAATAATAAAAAAAAATTCCTGTCCCACTGGCACTTGTGAAATAAAATAAAATTCCATATTCAACTACAAAACATTGAATACCCTCTATTTATTTCTTCATGAATGTACTAGTTCATCGATAGGCGCGGTTTTAAAAAAATCACGTGCGGGCGGGCCGTGAACCGATTGAGACAGAAGCGGGACCTGTAGCACGTGGATAAGCGTCCATTCAAGAGCATGTATAAATAAGGAATACTGTCCGATTTTTATGCAAATTATCACGCAAGTCACTCGATTGATGAAATAAAAAAAATTAGAAAGTTATTCCTTAACAAAATCTTTTAATTCATTAAAAAAGTAATAAGTCATGGATTAATCGCGGGTGTCGGCAGAGCTAACAGAAAATGATAGCTGCATGCCCCGGTGTTCAATATTATAACTTTAGATGAACAAATCCCGGCATCTGTGTTATCTATTAAACATGAAAAGTGTTAGAAAACTGAGCTTGAATAATCGCTGAAATATCGGAGTGTCTATGTAAAAAAAAAAAGTCGGAAACTATATCACGCCTATTCAGTCGGGTAAGTAACTAAGTTTATGGGTTTTATCAACATGTACAACATTCACAGTAATTGATCCAGACCCTGATCTCTTCATAATTTGCAAAATGTAAATATACACTGCATGTGACAAATACAAGTACAAACAATGCAGAAAACGTGAAAGTGAAAGATGGATCTCATTATGAAGACTAATGGCTGGAGTAGAAGCAAATTACAGTATAAGTCTTCCGGAAACCTTTTCCCACACAATGATTTCAGAACATGCGAAATTGTTAGGAAATATATTTAAAACGTAGAAAAACCTGTTGAAAAGGTTACAAGTTTTCTTTTAAAAAATATTTTTTTTGAAAGGGGGGGGGGGGGTTATATGGTATACACGTGTACAATGTATACGAAAGAAAATGATTCTGTGTACCAGCGCAACGATTCCGCTAATTCATACATGTCAATGAGATAAATTGTATTTTTAAAACATGTTAAAAGCATCAATAACAATAAATGGTTCTAATAGTACTATTATAACACCGACATCAGGTGAAAAAGAAAAGACATCATGAACATGTGTGATAACTATCACAGGCACCTGACGTTCCTTATTTTTCTTTAAATAAGGAATTATATACCCCTACCTACTAGTAAACACAAGGTAAGGGCTATATTATTTTTTATTAAAAGAAAAATAAGTAAAGTTTGGGCCTGTGATATCAAATTGATAACTCTTTCGCTTTAGGTCTATGATACAAACGATTAGAGCTTCCTCGTCTGACGTCATAGTAAAGGGAAGTAACTTGAGTGCGCGAATTTTTGAAATCGTGTATACAACAATGGATTTAATTATCTAATTTGCAAACTTAATTCATTATACTGACATATACATGTACATGCCCCTGTAACTTACATTCAAATCCATTGCGAAGACTTTGGCAGGTGGCTGTTTTAGGACAGGAGTCCTCATCACAGAAATCAATATCACTACAGTTCTTTCCCCTGAATCCTCGTGGACAGTCACATCTGAAGTTAAATAAAGATACTTAGCCTCAATTAGCAGAAATCAAAACAAAGCATAATCAAACTAGTACATGTATATTCTACCTTGTTACATGAGACCTTAATTAAATCATCACTGTATTTTTTATCCAGATTAAAGAGCTACTATACCTGAAGTCATTGTAGAAAACATTGAAACAAGTTCCATTATGTGTACATGGAGACTCAAATGTACAGACATCGTCAGTAACTTCATTTTGGACCACTCCAGTAATGTTTGTCAGTGAAAAATTACTAGAAACTGAAGTATTTCCAGGAAAGAAAACCAGTTTTTCATGACTAATTTCAGCATCTTGAATGGTTCCCTTATAAATAGGTAGCTGATTCATTTTGGGGACTTGGAGGCCGTTCACCGTGATAACATCCGTCTCTCTCCTGAATCGCCCTGACTGCTTCAAGTACTGAGGAATTTCCCCGCCAAAGATCAGGTATTTAGCATCAAAGTTACAACTTCCTGTCGGCTGAATGGCCTGTGACTGTACTGGGTTTCCATTCCTGAATAGCTGAAACTTCTGACCCTTGAGAAATCCGACTCCTACAAAATGCTGCTGGCCATTATTTATCAGGGTGTCATTGTCCACAATAAACTGAACCGTCTGGGATTCACACAACATGAGCCTGCTGGCAAGCTTCCCCTGGTAGATTTCTAAGGTCAGAAAGGTTGAGTTGTCATTGCCCAGATACGTGATGAGTCCGCTCAACTCACGAGTTCGGAGGAACATGGTCAATTCTACAAAATTTCTAAGATCATCTTTCTTATCTTGAGGAATACTAAAAGTCGTGAAACTTATTGATGTGTTGTCCTTGGCAAAAGTTGCTGGTATATACTCTGAAAAAAAAAAGATGTTTTGAAATTACTAATTATCAATGGTATTCATTTTAAAAATGTAAACAGTGGAATTTTCACAGCTTTTGCCCTTATCACAGGTGGATGAATTTTATATGGGGCAAATACAGAGAACACACAAGAATTTCTTACACAGAAGAGAAACTGGACAAAGAACTATATGCGGTATATTGCATTTGTTTGCCCCCACAAAAGTTAAATTTTGAAAACTTCCTGAAATGTGCTGAATTCAATAAATTGTACGAGAAATATAAATTAACAGAAAATATTATAGTTCCAAAGCAGTGTATTCACAATTTTTGTTTTTATGACGTCACAAACTAGTCTGATTTTATATCCTTTTTCAGAAAAAGGACAAAATGGACAATATTTCAACAATTTTAGCTTTTAAGGAGTTTCCACCCTCACAATTTTATAGGTTTAAAGTACAAAAACTGCATTTATTTTCATTTAATATACTTTAAACTTTCCATTTATTGCAAAAAATGTATAGGTCACCATATTATTTAAGATGCGAAACATAAATAAACAGAAGTGTATGTCAACATAAAAATTGTACATTTTTTGTAAAAAATATTGAGAAAAATATGTAAAAACTGGTTAAAATGCATAATTCTGATGCGGAGTGTTCCTAAATACTTCCTACTTAAAAGATACTTTTGAATTGTGAATATCAGGGAAACTATTATACAGTAAAGCAAATGCCTGAATGAAGAGACCTTAGAAGGAGTTATTGCCCTTGTCAACATTTTTAAAAGATTAAATAATTGATTAAATATAGAAAATGTGCATTTTTAAAATTCTTTAACTAAACAATATTTATCATTACACCTATTGTAAAGCATTCTTTCAAGAAATATTTTTCTATAAGCTATGAATTTAAACTAATTACAGTTTTTGCAAAAACCTATGACATCATAGGAGGGTGGAATTACCTTAAAGTTATAGAGCGCATGTGTGTTCAGGAACAATATTGACATATTTCATTGATATTATCATTCTACACATTATATCAAAATATTTATCCTGAACACACATGCGCTCGGTGACTTTTATTTAAAATATCGACGAAATATGTACATTTTTCTGTAAAATTCATAAAAAACTGAAATTTACGTCATATTTGTGACGTCATTACGTACATATGACGTCATTACTTATGAAATTATTCAGTGCTTTGAAGTCAGCATATACTCCCCTGTTTAAGGACTTAATTAAATATTACTCCATCTAAGTTTGATTTGGGGGGCAAATATTGGTTAATACCGCATAAAGTTCTTTAAAATGGGTCAAACTTGTTCGTAAGTGTGAATGCCTAAATGAACATGGGGCAAAAATAACCCTGTATACAATATGGGATTTTAAAATCTATTAACCAACTTAAAATGATAATTTTTAACAATTTTTTCCCATACTGTGTTAACTTTTTACCTTCTCCACATCTTTTTCCTAGGTAGCGACGGTTACATTTACAGGAGAAATCGTCCCACAGATCTGTGCAGGTACCACGGTTACTACAGGTGTCTGCCTTACACTGTTCTCTTCTGTCACACCCACGCGCTAAGTCTAGAGGAATATTGAAATCACTGTTAACATCTAAAACCACATTGTCGTTCACTGCCATGTCTTGCATGCACCCTTTGAATGCCACTTGTGACCTAGTATTTGATGTTCTGGTGATATGACCAGTATTTCCAAAGAACAGCTCTTTCTTTGGAAATGAATTTGCCACATGGCGATAATAGACTACTTTTTCACAAACTGTGCGATTGTTGACACAATGTGGGCTGGTTAAATTGAAGGAAATCTGCCCCTTGTCATCAGTGTCTGTGTCATTTAGCTGGTGAAGGTATATGCTGTGCCAGTTTCCATCATTTACTTTTACTGGAATGTGAAGATATGCTGATGTTATTTCAGTTGCATATGGAATATATCCCATATATAACAGGCCCCCAAAGATTTCAATGTGCAAAAATATTTTGGTAGAGTAATATTCTCCACTCCACATCAGTAATATGGCATTCGATAAAGTGGTTCTAAAACTGAACTCCACAGTGATGTTTCCAATTTGATTTAAGATGCGCTCGACTGAAGTGGATCGTCCGTTAAAGGAAAAGGTTGTTCCTATTGTGCAGTTCTGTCCTGTGAATCCTGGAGCACATTTACAGTAGAAGTCCTCCTGGACTAAAGGTACTTCTGACTTAAGATACGGAACACAAGTAGCTCCATTTTTACACACACTGTTTCCACCATCTTTACAAGCTCGTAGCTCCACTGTACAGTTTTTCCCAGCAAATATTTTGTCACTGGAATCTGGCTCTGCAGCACACTGACAGGTGTAATCTGCTACCTTATCAACACAGGTAGCACCGTTCTGACAAGGGTAATACTCCAAACACTCATCGATTTCCGTCTCACATCTTTCACCTTTATACCCGGGTGCACACCTACATTCATAGGCTGCCACCTTGTCGATACAGGTTGCTCCATTTTGACACGGTGTTAATTCCACACATTCGTCGATTTCAATTTCACACCTGTTTCCTCTATATCCAGGTGCACACTCACAGTCATAGTAATTAATCTGATCCAGACAGGTAGATCCATGCTCACACGTGTTGTTTACACATTCATCTATGTTTATTTCACAATTTACACCTGAAAAAAATTTTTAAATACAAATACATTGTGCAATTTTAAGAACTGTAAGTTGTCTTAAACATTTGAAAGAATGATTCATTCTTAAATGAAAACTTGGCTGAAAAGCTTATTTACAAATTAGTTAAAAGCACAAAATAACAAGATTCTTGTAACCCTCCTCGCTAAATGTCATGCTTGTTCTTTTTGTTGTCGAACTATTTTTTGAGAACAAAGTGGGGAAAAAAGAGTCAGTTTTGTACCTGTTATTCCAGGAATACAATGGCAGTAGTAACCAGCAGCGTTAGCATATGAGAAGTCTCCCAGACTGGGGACCTGCTGGAATGTAGAGGGTTTGGATCTCTCTAGGCAGGTGCCATTGTACTGACAGGGACTGGACAGACACTCATTGATGTCAGTCTCACAATTCTTTCCTAGGTACCCGTTGTGGCAGGTGCAGTTGTAATCCTGTCGTACAATACAAAAGGTGCATTTAGAAAGAAAGATGTGTAACATAAGAGTAATATTTTAAAAGTTCTTAAATTTCAAAATCAATTTTTTTTCACAAAAACATGCAAAAACTGACATTGAAATGAATAGATCAATTGCATATTTAAACAGAACAGTTATCCTGAATTCCAGATATACTGTTACCTTGATGAGGTCAGAACAGGTAGCCTCATTCTGACAAGGACTGGAGGCACAGTCATCAATGTTCAGCTCACAGTTTGTTCCGTTAAATCCTGTGTCTGTGCAGTTACAATCATACCTAAAACAGTCACATATATTACTTTATTTATTTATATAAAGCAAGGGTGATTCATACCTAAAAGCTCTTGTTTAGTGTCAGCATCATTGCTCTTTCCCAGATTTCAAAATTCACTGCACTGAAATTTATTATAGTAGTTTAATTCTTCTAAAAAGAATTTCAGAATTACAGTTTAGAATAAGGAAATCTATAGCACATCACAAGACAGAAACACAGACAGGTTCATGCATAACATCAACAAACCTATCAATGAGACAATTATTCACAAACACCAATAAATATTTAAAAACCTAAAACCATATATTAATGTTTCTCATTTTATACATGTGAAAAAGGAAAATTTCAACATTCTGCATCATTCTACTTGCTCATAATGCAACAGACAATATTTCTAAATGTCAGTGATATCTAAGCCTTATAGGAATGTACTGATCATACATGTAATTATGGGTTTGGTTTGGTACAAGCTAAAATTAGGAATGAGACTGCATAACCTACACTTATATACTACATGTAGTATATGTCAATGTTTTATATTGAAGAGTGAAGGGAAATTTTCAAAATAAGAAAATAAGCTTGAAGAAAAAGTTCATGCATTGTAAAATTCTGAATAATTTGACATTTATGCAGATTTTTCCCGTACTACTAATAACATTCAGTAACATGCACGTAACTATAACAGACAAGCTAATAGATTTCCTTTCTTCACTTGGAATATTTTATTTATTGTGTTAATAAGGAATGAAACATTCATGGCTTAATTGAAAACAAAATCTGTGTGCAAACAAAAACAAACTAAATTGAACATACAGCATCTGGCATGAAGCAAATCCAATTCAAAATCAAATACTGGGTATTGATTTAAATTGATAAAAAAAAAATAATATGGTTAAGGTGCCCTTTCTACCCAAGTAAAAATAAAAAAAAGATTAAATATCAAACATCTGGAAATGTACAACATTAACAAAAACAGGGTCACATGCTAGAACTAAATAAAAAGAACCAAGCATCAAACAGATCGTACCCAGTAGAATCAGGAGGTAAAGTGCTAGGGTCAAACCCATCCAGTCTGTCACAAATAAAAAATTGTTCTTTACTGGGCCACAGAAATAATAACATGACAGCCAAGAAAATTCCCTTTCTAATCTAACAAAACAAACTTAACAAAATGTTCAGCTTAAAGGTCATACGAAACAATGTCCTAAGCATTTTGGGTTGTGTACGGAAAAGAGTTCATCTGAGCAACATTAATCAGCTTGAAATAACATTTTGGATTTTTTACGCAAGTTGGAGGCAGCAGAGTTGTTCGAAGATACTTGATTGCGAAGATGAACTTCAACTAGCGCGGCTTATCTCCCTTTGCTTATGACGTCAATAAGACCCACTCGCTACATTCAGTACTATTATTTATATAGCCGATCATGTCTTATCCAGCGTAATTTTTAAGAAATAGCATTGTCTTGACTAAAACCTTGCATAAATATATGATTTTCAAACCAGATTGTGTTTATCTTTTAACATCCTGTTGCATGTTTGCAAGATTTTAGCATGTTTTATCCGTGTTATTTATTGTCATCCTTCTACATTCTAAAATAATGAGAGAGAGGGAGAGAAAAAAAAACGAAGTTCAAAGAGAGCAGAACTTCTAAATATAGAGGATGTCAAATAGCATTACAGTAGAATAAATTTTTAACACAAAAATATGATTTGTTAATTTTCCAATAAAATTTTTAAAAGAACGATCAGAATATGAGCTCTATCGATTACATGTATATATACTCGATCGGTAGCACGCGCATATAAGTAAAGCTGGATTCGATTGACAGCGGTGTGTGAAAGTGAAACTAAACCTAGGGATAAATGATTTCATTTATTTATGCAAATGAAATAATTCTATCGCTTCCTCGCCTTCTCCTCTCTCAGTTATTCCGTACTCTTTCTTGGGCTATCCTTTTCTCATTGACTCTTTCTAATTCCGTATTTTTTTTAACCAAAGTCGGTATATTTACACATAACACTGTACTATGCGCCTTTTTAAATATCGTAATAATTTTAAAAAGTCAGCCTCCGACTTTAAAAGCAATTCTGTCTATGTAATCCTACGTTTCTGTGTGTATTTACAAATCGAATTTTCTAAATTTGTATCACTTTATTTCAACAAAGATTAAATTCTGCTTTTTAAACAAAGAATTTTTAACTGTAAAATATTTTATTTTAAAGATTGTTAAGGTTCAGTCTCGCAAACAATGGGCATTGGGGGCATGGGTTTCTTTTTAACGGATCATCTTATGCACGCTCTGTATGAGTATTTTCAAACTGCAGATACTCAATCAAACTGATATTATAGAAGTGTCAGTACCGTAACATTACAGTACATGTATATTCACGTGCATACTTTTAATGCTGGTAAGTTTTTAAAATCACGTTTCTTGTGACAGCAAAATTACAATGATGCCGTCATAAACCTCCTATTTCTATATATCATTTTCATGAGTTCTCGTGTTTCAGATTGCAGAAGTGTGCATTTAAATACGCCAACTTTCTATAGATCGATGTTTATCATAAACTTCAATATCCCCGTGTTTATTTAGGGAAGGGGGGGTTACATCATGTATCATATACGTATAAATAAAACAAGGAGGTTGTTGTTTCTAAGGTATTAATTTCAAATAATTAATCTTGGTTGGAGTGAAAAATCTTGATTTCATCAGGGTTTTCATCAGGTTCATTTTACTATGAATAGCTCTCGTTTTCAGTTGCTGTGCCCAATTAACGATAAGTTCAAATAGAGTAAACTGTTATTTAAAATCAGATAGCGCATCTAAAAACATAATCACATTTATATCCTCAAAAATGACTAAAATTAACTCAATAAAATACAGTAATATTACACTAGATCTAACGCGTTGTTTACATCAATGGGTCGTTGTGACGTCATGCAAACACAAAATCAAGAACGATAAGCGGGTAACAAATTTTTCAAGTGGGCAAGTTTGGGCCTTCATTTTTCCATTTAGCCAAAGCAAATTTTTTTTAACAAACGTAATTTAACATTCTTTCATACCAATCTTTATGTTTAAAAAGTAAAAACCTAGTGATATGAACTGTTTCGTATGAACTTTAAATCTGATCTATATATGATAGATAACAACCTCAGATTTATATAACTACATATCGGTATGCAGTCGAGATGCTGATCGAGTTAGATCAACACAATTAACAGGTAAAAGAGGACTATAGCTACACTAACTCTGCTGCTATTTATTGAGTTTCTTTGAAAGCTACTGATGACACTGTCTTCTCTTAACTTATCAATAGTTTCCCCTAACAACTACCCTTAATATTTCTGTAGTTGAGATAAAGTCTGAATGACAAACATACCCATTGATGTGGTCAATACAGATACCGCTGTTCAGACAGGGGTTGGACTGGCATTCATCTATATCTGTCTCGCAGCTAGGACCGGTGATTCCTGGGATACATTGACACTCATAGCGAGCGATTCCATCAATACAGGTACCCTCGTACTGGCAGGGAGATGACTCGCATTCATCTATGTTTGTTTTACATCTTCGATCTAAAATCACACATCATATATTCATACAAAGAGAAGAAAAAAATTTGATTTGAGTTTTACATTCATCATACAGAGAAGTTTAATTTTGGAATAAGTACCAAGACTTGAACCTCATTTAAAAAAAAAATATCTTTGTTACTCTGTATACTTCAGATTCTTGCATCCTAGCTCAGAATTCTACAGTAGGAATTGAATCAAGAGAAACAAGAGAGGAAATTTCTATGAAGTACCTGTAAATCCTGCCGCACAGCTACAGGTAAAGCTCTCAGAATCGGGCAGACAGGTGCCTCCGTTATGACAGGCAGGAGGGTCCCCCTTCACCTCATCAGCAGACTCACAGTAGGACGTAGACAGTTCACAATTATTACCTAGTCAAAAAAGAAACAGCTATTAATGTAGCTATGAACAGACAGAAATATAATCAAACCTTGTTATCTTGGTCAATAGCAAGAAAAATCAGTTGGGACTTCCAACTCACTTCAACATATCCATGGTATTTTTTGAAAACATAGATTTTAAAGATGCCAAAGTATGGGCGGCGGAAAGGGTAAAAAAGACGTTTATGCAAAACTAACAACTAATTTTATAAACATAATAAAATTCAAAACAAACAATCTTAAAAACAAAATCAACAGACTCGTTTGCAAAATCTACAGACTCCAATGCGAAACCAACGATCACCAATGCAAAACCAACGATTATTCACAGAATTGTCGCTAGATGGCGTGCAAAAAAACATATATTACCTGAATTAACGCTAGATGGCGCGCAAGTTTTTCTAGGTCATCATAGTATCTTTATAAACGGCTAATTTTGGCTTAAATTTAGGATTTTTCAGTTGTAATACTTTGAAAATATATCATAGAAACATATTTTATTCAAAAAAGTCAAAGAAGCCTTGAGGTACGGAACACGGGAGGGGGAGGGGGGAGGGTCCTGTCCCCAAGCACCTGTGGGCAAGATGTGTGTATCCATATCTTTTTTTGGCTTAAAAATAAGGTGAAGGAATGTAGGACAGCGATTACTCCAGGTTTGGGGGATACTGTTTTCGAACTCGGAGAAATTAGGCAAAATGCACATGAGACAAGGTCTTCTGCGCATACCATGGCAAAGATGCCACCACATGCACCTTGTACAAGAATACAATTAAGTTTCATCCTTGTAGCCCTACAGTGTAAATTTCATTGGCGGATCCAGGGGAAGGGGTGGGTTCCGGTGGTTGGAACCCCCTTTTATTTTTGTACATAGAGAGAAAAAATTCTGTAAAATAGAATAAGTCTAATATTTTGAAATAATGAAAAATATTTGTCCGCTCTGCTCTGTAGATTTTCGCGTACCTTTCTCCGTGTACCTTCCCAACCCCGGCTAAGAGTTCCGACCACTCACAAGTAACATGCAAAAAAAAA
>PRKT01000053.1:1489618-1502700 GCA_003671525.1 Saccostrea glomerata
GACCCCCCCCCCCAAAAAAAAAGAAATCAATGATAAAATTCTAGCTAACCATTCGATATCTTGTTCAACACTGTTTTCTTGGCAATAAATATTCAGTATTGTGTAATGCTGACTTTCATGAAATGTTCAGCAAAGAATTTATACCTTAACATTTGTAATTTACAGATATGTAGCAACCTATATCATATACACCAAATATAATTTATCATCATGATTATTGGACCTTGAGTGACTAAAATTAAATGTCAAGGTCATTTAAACTTTGAATTGAATTTAGATTTTAAATTTGAAACCAGAATGTTTTCTGCATTGTTAGAATTCCTATCAAGTGTGCTGATTTTACTTTTTCTATTAAATTTGAAATCATTATGCTGGATTGGTAAGGTATAGACCATCAATCAGCCCTTGACATTTTAACCTCTCCCTGTTTATAATTTTCTTTTCTAATGATAGCATAATCAAAGAATACTTGTAACAGGAAGATGATGATCCCACTTGTAAAACATTACAATATTCTGGATTAGTCCCTAGTTTTCATTTATAGATTTTTGACACCTGAACCCCATATTGTTACATTATTTTTTTAAATAGTTTAACATTCTTAGTTGTAACCTTTAGTGTTCTAAACTGTCTCTCTTTTCAATGTGAGTTGTCTGTTAGAGTTTTAACATTTTTCAACTTCTCTAAATTAACGGGTCAAACTGTATGTGGCAAATGAATTTTAATTCTTAAAAATGTATTTAAAATGCTATAGAACTGAGTAATTATACAAACGAGAGCAATCCTTAGTCAAATTTACCGGTCCTACTAAACAGAGTATGCTAGTACGATAGAGTACTTTAGAGCACGCTAGTAATATTTTATAGTTTAATGCAATTAAACTACTTTTTGTATGTTTTTCTACTTTATTTTAACATATTGAATGTATATTTTAAACAAAATTTGTATGTTTTCTTTATTTTAGGAGTTATTTCAATTTTTGATTTCAGGTTACGGTTTATCATTTGATCCCGATCTAATTTAACTTAAACATGTTGAAATGTCTCATAGTGAATGTGCAAAATACTTACACATGCAATTTATTTAATATTTGATAAAAATTTAGATGTTAGTCTTTAGTAAGTAAGTCTGAAACAAAATAGTTATCGAGATTGGGGTATTATAATTAGTAATCTTTAATGCGTTGAATTATTGATGTTAGTTTCTTCTCAAAATATCGCTAAAAACAAATATTTGAAACAAATATTGCAATATAAGTTTATAATAATGTTTAATCGAGTTGTACATACATAAATAAACAATTTAATTGCATTAAATAACATAATTATAATTTTCCTAGCGTACTCTAAAGTACTCTAGCGTACTCTGTTTAGTAGTACCCCAAATTTACTATAGTTATAATGCTAAATTATTTCGAAAAAGATTTGTTTATATATTATCAATTTCAACTCTGTGTGCATTTAATTAATAAATGAATTATTCAATATATTGATGAGGTGCTGCTTTACAAGCTGTTGAAACACCAGAACATCCAGCTCGAATACCTGGCTTAAATGCAGACAGGAAGGAATGCCCTATGTCAATTATATTACAGAAGATGGTTACACAACATGCATCATAACATACAATTTTCAGAATTTGGACGGTTCGGAGAAGAGCGGGAAGAGATCGACATCTGCCACATACTGACTGACCTGATGTCCAAAATCAAAATTAATCTTTGACAGATTTTAAAATGAATCCCCCCAATAAATGGAATGCAGATTGCTTTGTTATTGCGCCGCCATCTACAGCATTGGTCAACGGGTCATCTACGATGTTTATACCTTAAACTTACCGAAATAAAACCCCACCTGTAGCTTCAAAGCTACCCTAGGGGTTCTGGGTGACGTTCCCCTCATCTCATGACCCTCGCGAAAAACATTCCTCCTTCACAAATTTGTAAACACCATTTCAAAACAGACGACAAATTTCAACATGTGAAACTCAACTTGACACTGCCAGAATTAACTCTTGGTCACGTGATCGACCAAAACCGCAATTAACACACCTGAACAAAGAGTTTTCTATCTAATAGACAAAGTCGTTATCATTTTTCGAAGAATTGCTGTAATTTTTTGTGCACGATTAACATATTGTTGTAGATTATAGCTATATCTTATGTACCCAGGTAAATAATACCTGGATTTATGATATGTGACACGCTAACAATAGCACGCTTGTATTGGGTTTAGAGGGGAATAACTCTTAGCACCTTGATGGAATGTGCGACATTCTTTACCGTGTTGTGCTAAATCATGCCAGCTCTGCTAAATGACAGTTCATTCTCAAAGCACTGTGTTGCATGCCAGAAATCTTATTAAGCAAATTTTAATTTAAATCATACTGCATTTATTATTATCTTAATTCATTGCTTTATTCACTCAGAGAGAGAGAGAGAGAGTCTTGTACCTTTAGGAATATATAAACTCATTTTACAGGTGTCTTATAAAACAGTTAAACTTGAACTTATTCAAGAAATTAAAACACTAGAAAATCATTTAAAAAACAGAATTCATTTTTTGAATTAAAAAAACCCACTAAAATAGTTCTCAATGCAAATAAATAATTTTCTCCAAAAAAAATAAGTTGTGGGATTGAACTCACTTTATTTTCATTAAAATTTCATACACTGATGAGAGCCATTCAAGTGTTTCAGTAGTTTTGACCTTGACCTTTCTGTGAAATTGACAAAACCATTCCTCACTTTGCCTTCAGCCCAGTTTCAAAGAAATTCCCCATGATATTTTCATCATTGCTTATACACAGGTGAGAGCTACCCAAATTACCATAGTTTTCTAACCTTGACCTTCATATAACCTTGTTTTCTATTCAATTGTGCTTGCCTAGTTTTAAAGAGACTGTTTGTGATGTTTCATCTACTTTATTACTGACATAAATTGTTAAAGGTAATTCAAATATGTTATAGTTCTTTAACTATTTCCTACCTATGACCTTGACCTCACTATTCCCTATTTTATATTTACCCTATGCTTGTAAGAAACTGTTCAAATAATTTTTTAAAAATCAAATTTCATTCACTTTTACTAATTGGTGTAAACAATTGAATCATGACCTTGATGTTTCCTATGTGACCTTGAACTTCATATTTTTTTTCCGACTTTGCACTTGGATTAATATTTCATTGCATTCCAAAAGGGATTACTTGACACTTTTTCATACCAGATAAATATTTTTTGTGAACATTCAAACACACTTTGATGTCTACAGATATCAATTTGCTACATACGTGTATGAGAGAATAAACTTAAAACATTGAGAATTCGTTAGACTGTCAACATCAAGTTACAAAGGTCAACAACTATACCAATGGTTCTGTGTTATGCAGAAATATAATAAGATTTCTTTAATCTTTCAATTACTTTAAAAGTGTGCTCACCAGTTAAATAAAGGTCTACATGTGACTGTCAAAAAAAGAGAGAATTTCTAACAAGATTTTTTATCATTTATTTTATCTGTCAATAAATAACAAAACCACTTTGTGAGTAGCCTGACAGCCCACACAGCACCACATTAACATAAAAGGTATCAATTCCCAGTCTTCTTATTAAGTTACAGCATTCATAAAAATCCACGGTGAAAGTGCACAGAATTCCTTTCAGCAAACAAGTCTAAGACAGTGTCCTTAGCAGGCTATTCAATGAATTAGTACAATGTTAAATTCTCATATTCTGGACTAGCAAATCTTTCAAAGATTGTAAAACTCAGCAGATTTACAATGAAAGATTGAAATGTACAAATTAATTTCCATTTTCATACACAATCTGATATTACACTGAAGATACATATAGAAAATTCAAGACAAATATGTTTTGGTGCAATCAGGAAATAGCACAAAATGCATATCTTTGTATAGTACTACTGCATTACTTTTGCACCAAAATGTTAATTTACTGAAGGTAAGTATGAATACTCTTACATTTATTTAATATTTAATCTGAGACAAAGATGTATAAGTATTAAATAAACTTCTGTACACAATTATATACATATATACATTTATATACACATGGTAAAACATATATACAAGCATATAACTTTCAAACAATTTAAATTGAAAGTAAAGAGACATTTACACATAACTATTTCACGAAACAGACTGACATGACAATGTTATGCAGGTCATCAAATGTCCTTGACATCAGACAGACCTATTCCCATGGTGAACTTTCTCCAGTTATAGGTCATGACCTTTTGTTTTCCTCCGAAAGCATCCTTGATAAATCTTTCCCTGGCTGGTGGGGCCCTTTGTGAGTTAGGGTTGGGAGCTGGAGGGGGGAGGGGTTGGACCCGGGCCCCGTCATATCGCAGGCTCTTTCTCTCTTTTAAAGCAACAGACACCTCCTCATGGACCTACAAAAATATATCACAGACACATATTGTAAGAATGACATACACTAAAATTATATACAAGTATACTTAAATATTCATACATTTACACAAAGAATGACACATTTTAATACATCCTTGCTTGTCGTATACTGTAAATTCACATATTTTTGTGGGGTTAAATTTTTCGAGAAATATTGGTTTGTGGGGATTTGATTTCAAGGTTGGAGCATTTTTGAGTAATAATGCATATGAAATTTGACATTTCCAGGTGGTCATGAATACGTAAGTCTCTCCTTACCTAAAAAACATGGGAAATTAAACCCCACAAAAATTAGTCATTTCACAGTATACTTAAGAAATAAAGTTTGCATTTTCATGAATGTTGCAGGATAACCTCTGAGATTGAGAAATGTTTGAAATAGAAATCTAAAATGTTGTGACCCTTTGTACAACCTTGACCTTATTTTTCCCTTGTATAATTTCAAGCACCAAGGTATAATAATATTCAAATGATGCGACCAATGATATCTTTAATTGCATTTCTTTGTTTGTTTAGAACACCTACATGTTTCTTTTCAATGGCAAGTCTTATGTTGAAGTCTTTCTCTTTCATACAGGCCCTGAGGGAAGGGAAGCACCCCCCGGGACGAATGAGACTGTCCTCCACCGTGGACACGTCAGTATCAGCCTGACTCCATGTGGTCTGGGCAGACTTTGGAGGGATGGAATGGGTGGCATGACTGTCCAGAACGCCACTGCATAAACAGAACACAACATTACAAAATCAAATAAAAGAACAACTCCACTTTATGGACAAAACAGAAATAACAACATAAAAAAGATCAATTCTTTAGTGTAAAAACCCCATACTTTAAAATTCTTAAAAGAACTTTTCCTATTGAAATATTTTGTATGAATATTTATAATGAATTATTCCAATAAATCAATTTCATGGCTCCGTGTTGTCTTACCTTTCTGTGAAAGCATCATACGTGACTTTGGCCTGAGATTTCTGAGGTTGAATATTGAGTATTGCTCGGATTGCTATCTTCGCTGGATCAGCTGCCCGGCTATTGACGACGTCACCAATAGACTTCCCGGGAAACAAACGAGATAAGATTGAGAGGACATCCTGATTGGTGGGGTCCAGTAAAAGCCCCATAATTAGGTCAAGTCTGGCACCATGGATGTTCTGTCATAAAAGGAATTAATACATTGTACATCAGATACAAATATCACAACATAATGGAGAAATTTTATATTTGCCTACAGTTATTTGTAACATTTTGTACCTACCTCCAGCATATATCGGCACCTGGACCTTGTTATGTAGTACTGACCTACTTTTGGATTGTATTGTATTGCTTGTGTGAGCTTGTCTTCAGCTTCCTAAAAATACCACCAAAAAGAGTGAATACAAAACAGAACTACAGTTGTTTACCTTGCTAGTAAGTCTACAATAACAGGACAGAATGACAAATATGTAGGTGGTGTATGAGCTTACTGAGAAATTTTTGTCTTGATATGCAGTAACACCAAACTCATTGTAAATGACTGAGATACGAGACTTAATGTTGTCGTCAGCTGGGTCTAACTCCAGGCCCTGACAGTAGTCCTGTAGGGCAAAGTTAAAGTCATTCTGCCGGAAAAAGCAATCTAAAAAAAACAAAAATCAGAAAATAAAATATATACATGTATGGCAAAGAATTCTTTAGTTTTAGATTTTTTGTAACTCAGATTTTAAATGGCTCAAGAATTGAAACTAACCTCCCCTGTTGATATACAATCCTTTTTCACGCTTCTCTCCCTTGATAGCTTTATTTAGTAAAATAATGGCTTCTTCGTAAAAGCCCTTAGTAAAACACTCCACAGCAAAGTCATTGTAGGTCAGTAACAGCTGCCTCTGGGAGTCAATGTAGACAGCTGATTCTTCATTGTGCTCACACTTGTCCAGAGCCAACAGGAAGTCATCAATAGCAGCATTATAGTCCCCCAGTCGTCGGTGGAGTGACCCTCTGAAAATGTATCATGAATGTTATTTTAACATTTCTTCATTGATAACTTTTAAATTCATACATTTTATTTTCAAAAAAATATTTTCAAATTTTTACGGTAAAAATTTGGAAAGGAGTGGACAAAAATTTAATGGTTTCTATAAATTTCAGTATTGGTTTTATACTCATTCCACTGGTTTAATGAATAATGTTTATATGTCACAAAATTCCTATTGTGATATTAACTTGTTTAAACTAAATGAAAAAAAAATTCATAGCAATAAGGCATTTTGAATAGCTAATCACAAATGAGCACTGTGTATTACGTTATTCTTTACAGGATACACATTACGATAGGATACATGCACAATACGATAGGATACACGCACGATACGATAGGATACACGCACGATAGGACAGGATACACGCACGACAGGATAAACGCAAAACACGATACACGCAAAACACGATAAACGCAAAACACGATAGACCTGATAAACGATTTTGACCAAAAAATCCTACAATTCGATGAAATAGATTATTTCATTTTTAAAAATTATTTGAATCTCTGCTTAACTATGATTATTTTCATAATATAATTTGTTATTAATTATTTAATTTACTAAATAAATTATATTATTTATATATTTATTCTTTTCCTTCCACACTTAATATTTCTTTTAGTGATGAAAAACTAAGGGAAAAACATTCTTTTCTCTTTCTTGGTCAAAATAATCTTATACTTGTTAACAAAACGAAAAAGAAACTCGGAATACCTCGGTAGTTTCTTCCTGTAGTAAAGATAAAAAGCAAGGGTTTGCGAATATACACGATAAACGCAAAACACGATACATGATAGAACCTAATAAACGATCTACACGATAAACGCAAAACATGATAAACGGAAAACACGATAGAAAACGCAAAACACGATAGATTTGTAAAGAATAACAATGCGGGTACTGTACCTCAATACATGAAAATCGGCCACAACAGGATCTGTATCTATGGCAATAGAGATTTTCTGTAGGGCTTCTCTGTGTTTTCCCAGAAGGTTTAGCTGCATTGCCTCCCGCTTGTTGTCCTGGGCTCGCTTCTCCATCTTAGCCATCATGGCTTGAGCCTCCTGGTGATCTGGGTCTACTTGGAGGGCATCTTTGATGTCATAATAACAAAGGGTGGTCTAAAACACATCAAAAGATACTGCATTCCAGTTAACCATATCAAACTTTGTAATAATATTGATATTGATTTTATACTCCTATCAGAAGGAGTTTTCAAGAATAAATTAGTATTACTGCAAGAAGCCTTACATTTCTAAACATCTCATGTAGCCTTGCTCTCATGATATACAGATCAGGGTTTTCATTGTCTGTCTCCAATCTCTTGTTGACTAAGGCCAAACATTCACCATGTCTGTGTAGAGCGGCCAGACAGGTCATGCTAAAATTCAGAAATCATCAAAATAAGCCACTAAATTAACCAAAAATGGAAAACAAACACTATAGAGCAGAACAGATTCTCTAGCCATGTGCATTTCTACTAAACCTTCTCCAACCACAAAATCAAGTCTCCACAAACTAATATTTTTTTCCTCAAACATTGAAAATTTGATCCCACATAAACATACTGTTTTACAGTAAATCAATTTGCTACCAAAGATGATATTCAAGTGGTAAATTAGCAGATATCAGTAGACTGTTAAAGACATGATACAACAAATTTACCTTCTGATGTGATATCCAGTGTTGTCAGGGTTCATCTCAGCTGCTCTCGCAAATGATTCTAAGGCTTCAGGATAAAGTCTCTGATCAAATAATGTCTGTCCCATAAAATAATACAGAAATGCCAGCCTGGAATAATACTCCACATTGTCTGGGTCCAGTAAACAGGCTTTTTTGTAATTCAAGATGGCTGACTGGAAGTCACACAGCTGTATGTAAGCCTCAGCTTTCTCTATGTAATATACAGGATCTGTTCGGAGTCCCATGGCTTTAGAAATGCTCTTTAAAACTTGCTCAAACCTCCCTTCCTCTTTGGCTTTCATCGCATCATTGAAACTAGAATTAACATATCAGGGAATCAATCAAACATATCATCCAACATTAAACTTTCAGGCATATTTTTCTAAAAAAAAGAAAGAAAAAAAAAGGTTTATTAAAACAGACAAAAAGAAACTTTATTATGGGAATAGCATGTTGGCTATATCTTTAAAACCAATACATGTACTGGTAATTTTTCTTTTGTACTTCTCTACAAGTGAAGTACATGTAAATTTTGTTGATGTTGGCCAGTTCCTACAAAATAATTTGTACATGAACACCAATGTAAGCAGGGACAATTTTGTGCCTCTGCTCAGGACTGAACCTGGGGCCTCTGGCTTGCCAGTCCATTACTCTACCAGTTGACCTAAAGGGTAACCCAATTAGCCCAAGCTATTAGAATGATGTGTATCTAACACTTCTACATACTGTTCTTGTGCTCTCTGGTCCACTATCTCCTGCATCCCCGCGGAGTACTGAGCCACGGTCCCCCAGTCCTCTGTCTGGAATATACTCTTCCCTTTTGCCTTAGCTTTCTGTAATGTTTCCTCACTGACTGCAGTACTGAACAACCCGTCCTTGTTCTGTCATATGAAAACGTTATCAAGTGATTAAACGACATAGGGAATTTGATTTACAGGTTGCAAGGATCACAGTTCAACACGCTGGCATTTCTTTCAGCAGATATACTTGACAGAATTTTATGTATATACAGTCAACTTCACTAACTGAAACTCAATGGGATCATGAAAAATTTTTGAGATATCCAAGTTTAATACAAGTATACTCTCAGAGGATAAAATATTTAAAAGAACAATTACTAGGGACTTCAAAATCACTTCAACTTAACCATGGTATGCAAGATAACAAATTTCAACTGTACATGTAGATTATCAAACATCATTTTCCTTTTCTTTTGTAGATCAAAGCTATTGTAATTTGAAATGTGTGTCCGAAATTAAAGGTACTTGGACACAGATTTGAAGTTATTATTTTCTCTATAATATTACGACTTATATATTTTAATAGCATTTCACACAAAAATTAAATAAAAATCTTATTTCGTTTAAAAGATATTGAAATTTCAAATTTTTCGGCAGGTTTGATTGACATATCCTTGCACTCTCACAAATTTAATTTTATTCTTAATCCATAGGAAAAGTGGCAATCTCGTTTTGTAAAAATGAAAAATATTAATACTATAATCCAGAAAATTCAGAGTAGACACGCTCGAGAGCAAAACAAACACACAATATATTGTCAGTCCGTGCAGTTGTGGTAAGCAGACTGTGACGATTGAACGCACCCGGTGAAATCTAAATATAAACAATAACAGAACTCAAGCTCTGTTTACAAAAACTGTGTACATAACACGAGTGTGCTCGATTTGCTAAACTCTGTACACATCTCTTAGTTCGGAATGACGATACTTGTGAAGGTGTTTTGCTTTCTAACATTTCTACTCTGAATAAAATTATTTTTCTTGATAAAAGTTTTAATATTTCTCATTAAAACACATCAAAATTGCCACTTTTCCTAAGGATTAAGAATAAAGTTAAAATATGTGAAAGTACAAGGATGTGTCAATCAAACCCGCCAAAAAATTTAAAGTTTTAATAACTTTTAAATGAAATAAGATTTTTAATTAATTTTTGTGTGAAATGCTATTAAAATATATTATTCGTGATATTATACAGAAAAAATGAGAAAATATTACCTTCAAATCTGTGTCCAAGTACCTTTAAAGGAATCACAAGTATTTATAGTTTCAGCTTTATAGGTAAAAGTGCATTTACAAATCTGCTGATATTGCTCCCTCAAAGTAATTATCATAAATATTGTTACATGCAACATAAGAAAAGTTAGGATATAGACTTTGGTGTGTGCCAGGAATGTGGAAAGTTTTTGAATTTTTCACAAACATTTTAAGTGGTAAATAGTTTGTTTCAGGACTGCAAGTATGTGTGATTCTGTGATCACATGATCAATTTAAAATAGCAATATATTACACATTGTAATGAAATAAAACACAGGTGTGTACAGTTAAATGTTCATTTACATTTAATTGTGCCAGCAGGGGGTGATTATTATAAAACCTGTCCAGTGTCTTACCGTCAAAACTGAAAGTATATCTTTCTCTCCCTGAAATTGCCATTTGGAAATTAATACAGTAAGTTCAAGAAATTTAATCCATAATTTCAAGCTGTAGTTTAACCTGTTAAGCACAAATGATGATGATAAACTAAACAAGAAATTACCGGTATCCCTGAATTGTTGGAATCAGTTCCGTCGGTGCTCTCCCCTTTACTGCGGATCTGTATGGAATCTTGGGTGGTCTCCACATCTGTGGTAACCATGGTACCCTCATTGTCCGTCAGAGCGAATGTGGAGGACTCCTCTACAATCTCCTTCATGGCATCCTCTGTCCTCTTATTCTGCTCCTCCTCAAACTTGGAGGCAGATTTGTGGAACTGATGTTCCAAGGAGGGATAGAATTGGTGCACATTGATGAGTTTGGGATCTGGTTTGTATTCTGACAAGGTAATCTCAAACGGACTTTGGTCTGAAGCAACAGCACCCTCCTTGGGTTGGTCTTCTGGGCCATTCTGATCCCCAGCTTCACTCTTGTCATCCAAAAACTCCTTGTCTGGAGAATTCTCTGTTGAGTCAGCCATTACTTAGCCTTCAACCAACAAAAATCACCTAGAAAATATGTGGAGAAAAATAATTCTTTGATTCTGCAAACCCCTTCAAAAAGGCTATGGGCTCTTTGAAGTTATTAATATTATAAGGGAAAGAGTCATTCGGGCTGCCAACGAACAATAACCAGATGTGTGTGTATTTATTAGAGATCTACATATTTTCCCTCTTTGATAAGTTCTTATACTGCATCCTAGCTGCAGATCTGTAGCTATCCGGAAAAATATATATTGATAGACCGGATAGCTACAGTGCCACCCATTGAAAAAACTGTATATTTATTGTGCACAACAACAAGCATAACATTTGTATATTATAGGTTATCCTGAAAAGGTCTTAAGAAAATAAAAACAACACCACTAGGTTCACTATTACAAGTTATACAATCCAGTATGTTTAAATTTAGGTTATTCTTCAAGGGTTCCAAAATAACAATACTTCTATTCCAAGTAGGTTAATACTTTGCAGGTGGATGTTTGTACAATAACAGTTGAACCTGAATTCTTGTATAAACTTGAAAACAATATTTATTTATATATTCTACATATACTTACACATACATACATTTATCTGTAAACAAACTGCAGGGAAAGAATTTTAATGAACAAGAATTTTAAAAGTCATTTCATATTTCAGTGAATGGTATGACCCCTTTGATGTTTAAGTCATAATATCATCTAATGTTCCCATATAGAAAAGAATTTTACATCTGTGTTTTAAAACTTTGATATTATTTCTAAGACTTCAAATGGAAATGAATGGTATACCTCCCTTCCAAACCCAATTAATCACCAAACTTGGCAAGCCACGCCGCCTTTTTATAGATACATTTATGATCTCGGTCTCCTATCTCCTAATAACTGTGATAAGCTGATAAAAACCCGCTTTGTTACAATAATATGGAATTCAAATTTTTAATTTTGGTATCTTGATTATGATAAATATATCAGTTTCATATAGTGGAGGTTATGTCATTTGACACTTTGTTGAATTATTATATATACACAGCTAGCTGTGACCATTTCCTGAATGAGTATTTTTTTTATAACAATTTTTAGTAGTTAAATATCATCAGTTAAATGGAAATGATTATAATCTACTGTTCTGCCTTACATTGGAATGCTCTGAAGAACTTGATAGTCCCAAAGACCTTTTTTTTTTTTTAAAATAAAAATCTTATCTGTCTTTTAAAGTGTTTTGATACCTCAAGACATATAAATAGTTGAATTAAAAATTTAAATTAGATAATTATATATATTTTAACATTCTTTAAAATCTCAAAGTTTTCTTATCTGATGTAAATTTTCTTATCCTGACAAAATATCTTTATTCTTTGAGTCAGTTCAAATAGAGAATCAAAGTACGTATAATAATACTTTATATAGTTTAATACCATAATTGATTATTTTTTGGACCCCTTGTTTACATGTATTAACTTTGCTTTTTCCTAAGTCCAGGAAGCATACATAGATGGCAAAGTTCAGTAAGACATTTATCTTGATTTTCAAGTTAAATAACCTACAAACAATACACATATTTAAATAAATCTGCTTTGTCACTGTCAACATTGCGTAAAATTTGAAACCTCTTTTATCCATGCATAATGACAAAGAATGTCTTTCTGTTTCATATCTAAATAGACTTTGAAAATGCATGCTTTCAAGGTCCTTGGACTTTTATCAAAGTACCGGTATTATACATGCATGCAAGAGGGAAAATGATAAGGTGTGGTCAATTAACTGAACTTGATTAAGATAGCGGATTTAATACAGTGCCAGGAGAACACCCAATCCTAGACAACTGAATTACATTTATCACTTATATAATTAAAGAATAGAGAACTGTTTCGATTTGTAAAATCCTTTTTAGCAATAGTCTAGTGTCTAGTTCTCAAAAAATATAAGTCACTTTCCCTGTTCTTTACATTCTGAAAAATACCTGATACTTAACATTT
>PRKT01000053.1:1502743-1515686 GCA_003671525.1 Saccostrea glomerata
TGTAAACTATCATGGCTTCCAAGTCCACCTTTGCTGTAGAAATATAAGAATGGCTTTACCAGAACCCTTATTACTTGACGAAGAGCTCGAAAATCAATGTAACGAAATAAGAGCTATTGCCTCAAAGGTTTGCTTTTAATCATTTAACAACGATAAAAGTTTTTGGTCACTTGTTGATTCTTTCTAGTTCCAGTTTGATCATATTGATGAAATTAACATGTGATATTCAGATAATGGGATTTCGAAGACTTTTGAACTTTGAAGAAAACTAACATTGCACTAGACATATTTTGATTAAATTCAGCAGATGTGTAAAGACATTAACATCTTCTATTTCTTCGAAATTCAGTTATTGAAAGTTTTTTTTTTGAATTTAGATCAATTGTATCATGCAGTGATTTTATTTTGAATGTGCTATTATGGCAAGATTTGTTTCAGATTCTCTTTTCACATCTAAGAGCATGAGAGACAGAGGGACAGAGGTGACTCTATATAGTAGCTAGAATGCTATTGTATGGCATTATGTAGGAAGATGCTATTTGTGTCAGTTTTTTGAGTGATTAATTTAATTAGTGCAATAAAACTGTTTTAAACATTGAGGGTAATAACCTTAATTTTTAAATACAATGATAAGACAGTAATATCTGATGACTTAACACCACCCCCTCCCAAAAAAATGTTTAAACCAAATGAGAATACATGTAATACCATTTAATCCATCGTTAGAATTATTCCTAGGTTGGTCTTTTCTTACCTTCCTTGAAAAGAAGTGAGAGTGAGCATAGGTTTCTGATAATAAATTTTAACATATTTTAATTATTCTCATATTCTAAATTTTTTTCTATTTAGTTGGAAAAGTAAAATTTGATGCATCAAACAGCTGCATCCATCAGAAATGTACACAAAGTTTCTTTTTTTTTAACAGAATTGGTTGAGCTCTGCCCACAGCTCCTTACAGCATTTGGACCAAATAAAGACCTCTGTGTACAATGTTGGAATCCATGATCCCAAAGATCTTAAAGCCACAAACCTGTCTCATAGAGGGCAAAGAAGCCAGAGTTATACAGATCTAGCTAATACCCCAAATGGCCCACCAGTTACACTACAAAAAAATGCCATTGCTTGGTAATTTATCTTCAAAATATTATTGGTCATGAAAATGAAATGCTTGAATAACTTTATGTGATCTCGCATATCAAATATAGGATAGTACATACTATCTGATCCATATCAATTTGACTAGCACCATATTAGCCCTTGGGCCTTTGGCCTAATGTCTGGTATGGGGGTATAACATACAATAGTACTATTAGTGACATGAAGTTTTATCTGATGAATAGTAGGGATGGGTATCACCAAATATTTCGTATCACGATATATCACAATTTTCCCCACAATATCACGATAATATCATGATATTTTTAAAAGCAGTTTCAATGATTTTATATGAAAAGTCATTATTATACCCCCAGCTTGAAAAGTGGGAGGGTATATACCGTAAATCTGGAAATTTTTACTGTAAATAAATTTTTAGCAAATTTGCGCGTGCAATGAATTCGCAAAAATATTTTTCTTAAAAATAAATCATCATGAAAAGATTTTTTTTTTTCTAACAGTTGGTGTCTATTTTTTACTCAGTGAATAGGCGTCGGTAAGCATGGTCATTTTTTTAAAAGAAACCTGTTTGTACTACTGTAACTACAAGCTAATTACCCGTGCATGTAAATTGCCCTCGTTATATGCAATATCGTCCGATGGTTAGACAAGCGCTTAGACGGCGCTGTTTTAATATGCAAATCCTTTTAATTATTTTGCCAAGAAAGCGAGACCAATTATTTTATCCAACCATGTATCAAAACGAGCGATAACTCGAGCTCAGTGCTTTTACTAGAGAGTTCTAAATGTAAACACGGCGTGTAAATTTTAGGTGAGAAAAAAACAAACGTTGAGAAAAATAATTATATTTTTGTCTTTATTTGGATTATATTTTAGGTTAAAAGGCATACAAAACCTCTGATACGTTTGTTATGATTAATTTAGAAGTTATTTTCAGTGCAAATCCTTTTGTATTTTTATCTTCAAAATTGTTTCGGAGCGATTCTGCAATTCTTGCAACGTTGCGAGTATATTGGTGGTATTCTAACTGTGTATACTAAATTGAAACATAAACTGATATGAAAATCTCAAGTGATTTTTATTTTTAGCGCCAGTGAAAATTCGCAAAATTTTGAAGCGTAAAAATTAATCAATAGCTTTTTGACCAAAATTCGCAAAAATAAATCGGCGTAAAAATTTCCAGATTTACGGTAGTAATAGGGATTTCCGTCCGTCTGTTCATCCGTCCATCCGTCTGTCTGTCCGTCCATCTGTTACGCTTTATCTCTTATCCGCAACTCCTCTTGTACTACTGAGTGAAATTTAATGAAACTTTCACAGAATCTTTATTACATACATGTATTGCCATTGTGCACCTCCTATTTTACTTTTTTATTCTACACGTATTTTAGGTTTCCCATAGCAAAACATGGACATTGCCATTATATGTTTACCTATGACGTCACATAGAAAAGCTTCTGGATAACATTTGATAGGACGAGTTATTCCTCTTTACACATTACCGCAAAACAATATATAGCAACACATGGACATTATGGGAGGCGGGGGGTATCATTTTGTGAGCTCATTGCTCACAGTACCTCTAGTTTTTCTAAAAAATATGCTAGAAAAACAAAATTTTACTTTCTTGAAATTTTTATGTATATAAAATCAATTACTTTTGATGGTAAGATGCCGTTTTTTTTCACTTTTTACAACATTTTTCATACTTTCTGTAATTGTAATTTGAGAGATTGAACAAATAAATGAATAATTTCTGGACTTTATAATATGTACCTAAAGACCGGTATTTAGAATTCCATATCACGATACTTATCACGCAACAAAAAATCACTATATACCGGTATACCAATAAAATTGCACATCCCTAATGAATAGTTGGTTTACACTAAACAAAAGTTGATTAAATACCCCATTTTAGCAAAAGCAACACCATGCAAAGTATTATATACATATATCTACTACATGTAATTGCTAAATTATTAATATATTTACTATAAGCAAAATGTATTGTGCTGTTTAGAAGTTTCTGAGTAGTTACAGCAATGTTAAAAATCTGGAAACATTTTGAGATTTTAGCTTTTAAACATTTTCTGGAATATTAGGGGAAGTAATGGATCGATTCCTGACCTACTGGCTCAGCACAGCTCGCGGTCTCAAATGTCTGAGAAGCCCTCAGCTAGACGCAACCGTCCTTCAAGTGGTAAAAAATCACGACCTCAGAGTGCAAAAGAGCTACACAGTGGAAAGGGATCACAGCTTCCACCCAGAGCACCCAGTATTGGAGGTAGATTTTACAACAATTATATGTTCAAAAGATGTTCCGTACTATCTGTCTTGATAAGCTCCAATTCTCAGTAAGTGGCTATAGTTTGAAAGAAAAATGTTCTGAATGTAAGCTTTCATAAATTATTTTATAGTTTTTTCCTTCTTTCTGTTTATTTACATTTTAGTTGCTTAAATCCAAATAAACTTTTAAAGGTACCATTACTATACAGCCATGATACAGAAACAGGGCAAAAGTTTGATAAAATATGACTAGATGAAACAATATCAAGAAAAATGAGACAATTGGTAATGAGACAATTTCTGTTATAACAAATCTTATTTCAGTGAAAGGTGCGCGAGTGGATCCATCAGGAAGACCCCCTAAAACTGTCCATCACACATCAACTGGGTGGGTGGGGCCCCCAGCAGGACTCAAGTTTGCTGATGATTTACCAACAGGTAAGAAAAATACTATCAATTCAAACAATACTAATTTCACCTGGCAAAAAACACTCTAATTTCGGATAATGTGTAACAATATTCTTGCTAAACTGGATTACACATTGTTTTATTTTCCAGACATTCCATGTGATATTTTATGTGGGAGGATATCGTCTGGGGGTTCACCCCCACCAGCTCCAGCAGGCTCACCCATTCCTCAGGAGTAAGTTGTCAAGGGGCAGTTAAACTGCATATAAATTTATTGATATATCAGTACAAAAACAGCAATCATGGGGTAAATTTTGTTCACTTTGAAATATCTATTGGAATCTGATGTTGTTCAAAACAGCTTTTGCATTACAATTGTTTGTAAATTGGGCAAACTTGCTCTAAAGGTATTTCTTAATCACCCGTACCAATCAAAACACTTTGATTGTTATAAACATTGTGATTTAAGCTGAAGCACTAATTGTTGGATGTTTTACCTTCCTTATATTTACACCAAACACATGACTTGATCAACAGAATTGTTGCTATTTGGTCATTGGGCATATTAAACAAGCTTACGTGTATTAGTTTTTGTTTTCCCCTTTAGGACCAGAGCTACTAGGGCATGTGAAAGGGTTAAAATACTTGATGTAACATTACAGTACATGTATAAATAAAATTGTATATCATGTACGTTATAAACGTACATATTTTATAATGCAACTTTTTTTAATCTGAACGAAATTTGTACATTTCAGTGTTGATGATAATGACATTGAACAAAATGAGGTCATAAATACAGAACCCCCAAAGACAGCCTCCCCAGAGCCCATTCACTTTTCCCTTCCCAGGATGGAGGATGATTATGAAGAAGAGGACAGTGACCTAGATACAGAAAGGTAGATATTTAATTCCAAGGCTTCATTTTTGTGCCTGAACTTTTTAAAATGATGCCCATGTTTTTTTTTTAGATATGTTAAATTTTTTTTGGTACATTTTGCTTTGCATAATGTTGATTTTAATTTATGAATTTCTTATTATTGTAGACACTAATTATGCCATTACATTGCTAATTATGTTTGTAAACTTTGTTTTAATTCTAGGCTTTTAGCCAAGGCTGAAGAACATGCCCCCACACCTGCTGTTACAGAAAACACACCTGGATTTACTTACACACACAGCAAAAGTAATAAACCAAATGCTGGTCATTTGGAGGTCAATGGACAAGATGCTGCTACATTGCCCTCTAGAATTCTGAAAGAGAAACTAGACAACAATTCATTACCCAGTCATGTCAATACCATACCAGATGATTCTGATGATTTGTTTGAGGAGGACGACGATAGCTTAGAAGACGGCTGGGATGAAGAGTTGGCAGAGCTGGACCATAAGGAATCATCTTTTATTGGACTGAATGAAAAGACCTCTGTCAAATTCCGGGAGGATAAAAATGTTACTATAGATATCACCCCAAGAAACCTAGGCTACAAAGTGGCTGACATCGAAACACATTCCAAGAAGAAGCGTCATTCTCCACAGAATAGAGGGGAATTAGAGTCAGTATTGTCCATCCTCAGTACAGGACCACCAAAGAACCACATTCCTTTAACTGAAATAAACCAAGATAACAGGCACAGTGTTGAACGCATATCTAATCAACAGAGCAGTGAAAAGAAACCAAAACCTCTAAATTCTGCATTAAAACAGAGAACTCCAGGACATGAAACAAAGTGTGAAAAAAGATTGACTCATGAGAGGCCCAGGTCTGCTAACAAGCCGTCCACCCCCGTCACAACAGTCAGCGTGGCTTATGGTGACGTGGAGGAGGTCAAGAGGAGTTCCAAATCAAAGGGCAGCAAGAGGCGGTCAGAGAAAGACGTCGTCACCATGGTAGAGGGAGTTGTATCTGACAGTGAGGAGGAAGAGAGTGTTTCCAAGGCTGATAAAGAGGGTATAACACCTGATAAACTGGAGTCCTGGATGCCAACAAAGTGTGTATCTGAACCCCCTAAGAACTATTATGAGTTATCGCGAAGGTCCACATCTGTACAGAGTCATTTCAGAGAACCCACTCCACAAGCATTAAACCATATGTACAAGACAACTAAAACAATTGAGTTTGATGAATACAAGCCAAAGGAAACAACTATAAAGAATGTGATAGATGCAAGTGGTCTGTTGAAGAGTCGAGATAGGGAGAGATTTGTAGGACTGGATGAGGAACACAGGGTCAAGGTCAGGCCGTCCAGTGAGCGACCTCATCACGTAGCTCCCAAAGAGAGGCTGACTAACAGGCCAAGCAGTGAAATGGTTTGTTAATTTTATTTATAAAATGTAAGGCACATTTTAGAAATTGGTTTATTCTAATGGGTCATAATTCTAGCTGTAGACTAGCTGCAGAACTGTAGCTCTCCAAAAAAATATTTTGACAGACCGGAGAGCTACAGTGCCACCCATTGAAAAAACTGTATATTTATTCAATTGCGCACAAAAAAGTGCGCTGTTTTTCGATTTATTTTTCCATGTTTTTAAACTGTTATCTCAAAATATTACTAACTATGTTTTAACATATTCTTTCACTGTTTCCATAACAAAACATTCCTTATAATTATTGTTAATAGCCCTTCTGGCCTTGAAATTGAGAAAATCTAAAATTTCGTCTATTTATGCTGCCATTTTGGTTTTCGAGATAATTTGGTCCAACGCACTTCATGCAAATGTCAAAATATAAGTGAACTTCATAGAGGAGGAAGATCAAATATTTATAAAGCTATCTTTTTCATGTTTGAGGTGAGAATTAGGAAGAATTAATCCAGAACTAAGTGCAACTTTTTGTGCACAATAAATGTACAGTTTTTACAATGGGTGGCACTGTAGCTCTCCAGTCTGTCAAAATATTTTTTTCGGAGAGCTACAGTTCTGCAGCTAGCTGTAGACTTGCATTTTCAATTTATCATGAAAAGTAACAATAGTACACATGTGCTGCATTACGTGAATGCATGTGGCATATCTTTTTATCTAAAAAAAAACCCTTCTCATGATGTAATGAATAAACTTTTATATAATTTTTCAGTCACAAAAGATCAAATCTAGTCAAAACCCAGAACTGCCTGTTGGTAAATTGGGTACTGTTGCAACACATCTTGATAAAGTAAAGTCTGTTGAAAAGAAGGTACGCTGAGAAATATTTCTTCAATAGTAAACCTTTAACATTGAATATTAGATTAGGACTCACATGTATTTAATATTTAGATTCTAGTCTTCAGCTGAAAAATTGCATTACATTTCATTTCAGCATAAAAATATGAAAAAAAAGCAAAATGTATTCAAAAATATCTAGAAATTATTCAAAGAATAGAAAAAAATCCCAGATTTTTCCATTTGCCCAACATTTATTACATAGTACATGTATAATGAGAAACAAAGAATCAGTTTAATTTTGTTTGGTAACATGCAGTTGGGTTTTATTTCAGATGCTTAGACGACCTCTCTCTGCAACACAAAGTCAACGAAAGTCTGAAGCATCACAGCAAAAGGAAGAGTTTACCGACACACATAAAGGAACACTGAATGAAAAAGTCAATTTGTCTCATAACCCAAAACCTGACCTGAGTGAAAGGGAGAAAGAGATAGAAAATCTGATCAATAAACATCTACGCAGAAATGACGCAGCAACTCCTGTATGTAAACCAGAAGACAACATGCAACCAGAACCTGGTGCTTCAGACTACAAAATGACAGAGCAAATCCAAAGCAGCAAGATGGATGAAGGAAAGGAAACAGAAGACATAACACATGACCAGAAAGAGAGCATTGAGGTGAAAGAGAGGCCACCCTCAGGAACCAAGGTTAAGAGTGCATCCAGGAAGGTGAGTGTGCATCCAAACAGCTTATACACATATTAAAAGAAGATTCTTAGCATATTATGTGAATTTATATAGAAAAGACTTCAAATATATATAAAAAAAAGGGATTGAGATTTTTTCTATATGTTTCAGCCAAAGAAAACCTATGAAGATATAGAAACATTAGTCAGTGGGACATACAAGTCTACACTCAAAGCTGAGAAGTATGTGTATAATATGTACTTGCATCATTAAAATCTATACTTAAAGATTAAAAAGATATCTATATATGTGCAAATTTGTACATTTTTCATATCAATAAAATTTAAGTCCAAATGTAATGGTGTTGATATCTAGTTTAAAATGAAATATTAAAAACTTTACAGTTTCAAGAAACAGAAATCAGAAAATAAATTTAGCCACTTTTATTTTTAAATGTTTGAAACACATTATAAAACTTGATCTAGATTAGCAGTTAAGTTGTGAACTCTTTTATTGCAATTTGGCATCCTCATGTGAGGAATCTACAGTGTTATACCAGATATAATTGTTTCAACCATCCTGCATATCTGAAAATAAACTGTGAAAATGTAGATAAGATTCAAAAGTAATATTTTGCTTTTTAGTTTAAAGGAAAACAAAGTCAACAAAATAGTGCTGAAAATGGCAGAAACTAGAGTCAACGCCAAGCTGACAGACAACTCAAGTAAGTTCTCATCACTGTAATCAGACATACCCCTGGTATTAAAGACATGTATCTTATATATCATTTGAAATGCAAGATTTGAAATGAAGTAGTACATGTGAAATTACCCAGTATAATGAATTAAAAAATAGTCCTCTTTGTTGTCTTGCACATATTATTTTACATACCATATGACGTTTATTATATAATTATTAGTAACTTTAATATATTTATATTTTTTAGAGCACTATGCCTCCTACTCCCGTAGTCGAGTGAGATCCGCCCCACTACGTAGGGTCGCATCAGAACCCAAAGTCAGATACACCAAACCACTCTTCATCAATTCCAAGAATCCAGATGATGTAATGCTTAAGTTTGTTTTAACTATGCAAATTATGCTCACCCCAAATTCACTAAAAATTAGGAATTTGAGCCCAAATAATAATTTTTTTTTTTGCAAATTTAATGAAAAAATTTCCAATATTTTTTATTTAAAGTTAAACTCAAAGACTGACATACAGCCATCTTTAAAACATTGTTTGCTCTCTTTCTGATGGACTGGCTAAAATTGGCTCATCTTAAAACTTTTTTAAGCCTAAGAAAATGACAATTTTTTCTTTTGTTTCCTAAATATTCTCATGCTTTCAATATGCATGTTGAAATTTTCTAAAGAAAAAAATTTCTACCTTTCTACCGACCAAATATTTTTACCCTAAGTTGGGAGGGGGCAAGCAATCAATATTTCAAAGATGATTAACTTGTATATTATCCTAGGATAAAACTTTGTGTCCCTGTTTTCAGGACGTCTTCACTGAGAATGAGATTGAGGCTCACCAGCTTCATCAGAGGTTGGCTGCTGCAGACGTATTCATCAGACCAGAAACCCTAGAGAGGTGGGCCGCAAGTTTTTAAATGACAACTAATACACCTTTAGCACTGAATTAATACATTAATCTAATATCCCACAGAATTAATTTAGTTATATTTACATTTTGATTAAATTTTCCAATTTTAGAGCACTTTATCCTCCATCAGGGAAAACTTTGTACTATGATGTTGAAAACAAATTACCTCGATCAACTTCAGCAAGGTTGGTACATGTATCAGCTATTTTCTGAATTAAGTGCATGTGAAAATAAAATTGCATTGTACATTTAGTAGATATGTTCTTCATTATTACCTTTTACAACTTTCCAGTTTGTTAAGTCATCCCAAGGTCTGGCTTCCTGTGGAATATAAGCAGTTCAAGCTGGCAGAGAAAAACTTAGGTTAGTTAAACACTTCTGTGTTGCAATTTTTAAAAGTAAATATCAGAGTGTTTCTATAGAGAAATACATTTTAAAATTACCTCAACAGATAGAGCCAATGAAATAATGCGCAGAAGGGAACTAGCTGAGGAAAGGAAAGCCCGTCTGGCAGAACTGGGGTCAGCAGCCAAGAAAAAGAAGGGAAAGAAAAAAGGTGGAAAGAAGAAGGGTGCAGCATCCGGAAAGAGCAAAGCTGTATGCTGAAAACTGTATCAGCTCTTAATTTGTGCCAAAGGCAGCCATACCAATAAAGATACCGTCCACTACTACGTACTTGTATCAAGGCTTTGTTGTGTCAAAGACAGAATCAGTTCCTTTCTTTTAGATGTATAATAGCAGAGCATAGGTGTATTTTGAAATACTTTTAGTACATGGTGTCATGGGTGATCAATTTACAATCAACTTTCTTTAAAATGCAACAGTTTATGTTATCTAATTTTCTACTGGGTACTATAATTGTAGCTTTTACATGGAGAAAAAATGTATCATTCCATGCCAAGATACATACACTCATGGAAAGAAATCAGTGGCTTTCGTTGAATATGAAATAAGTCCTACCTTTGTGTAAAATACAGTAGAAGATGGTGCCTTCTTATTTATGAATTCTTTGTTTTTTAATACCGTAAATCTGAAAATTTTTACGTCGATTTTATTTTGTGAATTCGGGTCAAAATGCTGTTGATTAATTTTTATGTTTCAAAATTTTGCAAATGACCACTGCTTTGTTTACATTTTCTTATTAGTGATTTATTTTTAAGAAAAATATTTTTGCGAATGCAATGTACCCGCAAATTTGCTAAAAATTTATCTACAGCAAAAATTTCCAGATTTACGGTATTGATGTTTTTATTACTGGTACTTTTTTCCAGTTTATAACACCTTAGCAGTATTTTGCAATAGTGTACACATACTGTGATATGTTCAGAGCCTAATAGAGTACATGTATTCACTTTCTCTGCCTTGGTATTGAGGTACATGTTTTTTATAGATGCAATAGAAGTAATCTCCAGTTTAATACAATATATAGAATTTCTTGGACCATTTTAATCCAGCTGAGTTTTTTAATCCCCAATGCCTTTGCATCTGTCATTCCATCTGTCCATAAACATTTTATATTTCAGACTACTCAAAAACCAATGATAGTTAGCACAAAAAAAAGGCTAAAAAGGATTCTAAATTGTTCAAAAAAAGAGCTGATGCCCCTTACGAGGGATGATATTTAAGAAAATGCAGATACAGGGTTGGGATAAAAACAATTCTTTTTTCTCAAAACCATAGAGAACGTGTAGATTCTAATGTATTCAAATCATGGCCCCTGTGGGAAAGATGGGGCCCGCGCTACAGTGGGGATTTTTTTAACAATAGATGGAATTTAAAAAAAAACTTTTCCTCTTAGTTTTGACTGGGCTAGAAGAAGATAACTAAAAGGTTTCTTTTAAAGGGAGTGTAGATTAATATAATTTTAATTACCCAGGTATTTAAATAATGACCCTCTGGGGTTAGGATGAGGCCATAATAGATTATGAAAGTTTCACTATGGAATATAAAGACACTTCAAAAAATTCTTCTGATGAAGAACCACTGGATCAGAAGAGTTGAAACATTTTTTGAAAGTTTATGGCCCAAGGGTTATGTTTAGACCATAATGGGGAGACAAGTTTATGTGGGAATATTTTGGATCAAAGTTTAGAAATTCAGCTCACAAAATGCAATATAACCATAAATGCAAACATTATGAATCCATGGTAATAGGAGGTTTTAAGGACATACGCAACGTACCTTACCTACTGATAATTTTTCAAGATATTCTTGAGTTAAGATTATAGTGTCATCAGATGTTCATGGACAAAAAATCAGCATGCATTACCAGGGGTTTTTGAAAGATAAAATTGATGAAAATTTTTGGATGAATCAAAGAAAAATATATTTAAAATACTAAACATATATTCTAGATGTTTCTTTTATCCAAAATTGTTTTTGAATAAGTGTACAATACCATACGTAGAAATTAAAATATAACACACAGTTCCTTCAAGAATTAGAACTCTTCAGTTCCATGGAAAAAGACAGAAAAGTTCAAACTATGTTGCGTATAACCTTAATTGCTAAAATCAAATAAATTTGTACGTAATGTTATTATACAGGAAAAGGATTTTCTCCAAAGACTGTATCTGCAAGGTCATGTTAGTGGTATTGTTGTTTGGATTCAGAGACATTGCAGCACATCTTCGCTAGCCAAGGGTGATGATCTGCTCCTCTTCTCTCTTCTTTGAACTTTGGCTAGCGAAGATGTTGAAGCAAGGAAGGGGTGTAATTTGGGATCCGAATTTTTCACTACTGTCATTTTGGTCCATGGACCTCTTGTTTTAATATGTTGGCATCATAGCAGCTTACTGCTCTAAATCCATTTAAACTTAGCATTATTGATATATTAGTTCTTTACAAGTATGCAGATTTAAGGAAGAATCTCATTATAGTAAATACTACAGATTCAGACACAGGGTGTCTTCATTAAAAATATCTATTTTATTGACAGGGTGCTGATAATTTGCTGAAGTATACCGTGTGGCCGGTTATTTTAGCGGGTGCTAATTTTGGCTTATTTTGGCATGTGGATGATAGTCCGCTAATTTTAATCGCTAAAAGAGTCAGTACTCTTTTAAGTGTCCGTCTACGAAGAACTGAAAGCTTGCGTCCCCTAAAATAAATTACGCAAAAATATTGGCATACCTTTGAACAGGCAAAACGCCAAATTTTACACCCGCCAAGAAAACCCGCTATACGGTATAGTATTTATAAGATAATTTTTTTTTTATGTCTCGTACTAAAAGTGAGGAATATTTGTAACACTTTTCTTTTTTCCTTGAGGTATTCAATGTATAACGAACATATTTTGTACCTTATTATTATATGAATGGTCAAGTATTTTTTAATCATGGTAGCAATTTGAAGATGATATCAAATAAAAATGCTCCGGCCACCAAAGGAATTAACAAAATTTTGATAAATGTCCAATTAATTTCACCTGTCTTGTGAATTTGGTTCATTTCACTTTTTAGCTCTTCTGAGCCAAAGGCTCAAAGAGCTAATGCTATGGCCATTTGTGCGGTGTGCGGTGTGCGTCGTGCGGTGTGCGTTAACTTTTTAGAATATGGGCCATAACTCAAGAACCCCTTGGCCAATCAGTGTCAAATTTGTCACAGGGTATCCTTGGCCCAAGGGCTACCATTTATACTAAGATAAGGGTTGGGACCCTAAAACAAGGGGAGATAATCAGGAAAACAAAACCAAAA
>PRKT01000053.1:1516098-1531908 GCA_003671525.1 Saccostrea glomerata
AAGTAGGTCACGGTGACCTACTTTTGAATATCTCAGATATTTATTGGCTTAGAATTATCAAACTTGGTGAGCAGATGCATCTTGGGACTCTAAAAAATGTCAACCAAAATGTAGGTCACAATGCCCTACTTTCAAATTTTATGGCTATATTTAAGTATTTACAGAGACTTATGGATTTTCCAAGAATGTAGACCAAAAAGTAGTCCTAATTGGCTAAGAATCATCAAATTTTGTCAGGTGATGCAACTTGGGTCTTAGGATACTTTAGGGTTAGAGGCTTTAAATACAAGTGATATGTTGTACAATTTATCAGAAGAGCGATTCAAGGCCCTTGGGCCTCTTGTATCATTATCTAGCAATGTGTTTTTAATAACTAGATTGAAATTATTTAAAATCATTCAAAATCCCTTCATTGTACATTGAATACCTTAAACGGGGGACACAAATTCTTAGAATTATCTTGTTTAATGTCTTCTTTGTAATTTTTAATCTGAATTGTAAATTGGTCTAATTTCATTATTTCAAATCTAAAAAGGATTTCCTCCGTGATATTTTGTGATTTCTATAAGAAACAGAAAATCTTTTTGTTTTACTAGTAATCATGAAAATTGCTTGTGTGCAAATATTTGAAATATAGTTTTATTATTTATAGCATTAGCTTTATATTGTTGCAACTTTCTTTTACGACAACAATGTCTTTAGTTTTGCTTGCCAGTTTAGCGTAAGGACAAACATAATATGTGCATGAGCAGTATTAGGATACATGTATATTCAAATGATGAAAATTTTATTTACATTTGTGCTAGAAATGTATTATTTATCTATCCGTTTTTACAGTAATAACACATAAAACGAATGTCTTTTAATATTTTTTCGTATTTATTATTAACCATAATCAGATTCCCCAGGGTTGAACACTGATTACTCTTTACACAATCTCTGGATTAGCTCTCCATGTTGTGGGAATTTCTTAAGCATATCTGCCCTCTTTCCTTGAGCCCAGTCTTGTAAATCCCATCCTATAAAAAAAGAAACAAGTGGTATTTTGGCTTCACATCTATATTATTAATTCATTTGTCGATCAGTGCTTGTCAATCACTGTGAAACTTGTACATTTTGTCCAGATTATTAAAATAAAATAGGTTTTTTTTTTACATATGTTAAAATTTGATACAAGCATTTAAGTTTTACTATTGAACACATTGAAAACAAACTATGACAATCCTTAATCAGCTTTAATCTGAACTGCAGGGATTAATTAACTGTGCCTAGGGTAGTCCCTAAGGCCACCGATGTTCCCCACCTATAATGACATGATTCCTTGGTTACTCCGATATTCCATCTTAACCCCCTGGTAAGGGGAGGAACCCAAAATCCCCTTCTACATTTTTATGTCCCCTGCTCACACTTTTTTCGAATACGGAGGACTTCCTACTTAATTTAACGTAAAAATAAGTAGGGGTGCCCCGTATATGAAACAAGTGCCTGTGTCATTGCTGCAGTATGCCATTAGGAATGGTGGAATACCTGGAATGACCACAGCTCCAAAGAAAGTGTACTGTGTTCCTTCCATTGGCTCCACTGCGTACCACGTGTCATGGTGTACCGTTACTTGGTAACGATAATCAGCGTTCTTTAAAGTATCTCCCAGAATCCTCTGTGTTAGCTTTCCTTCCTTGTCTATTGTATATATCTAGAAGGAGGAAAATTTAATTTAACCAGACTACTGATCTAAAAAGAAGTTTAAATTCAAAATCTAAAAATTCACTAAACATTATAAAGAAGTGTTGATTCTACACACCTTTGATGGCCCACCCGCATGCCACAGGAAGATCTCATCAAACAGGGGTAAATGGAAAGACACATATTTGCCAGACTTTAAGAGGTAGTAGATGCAGCTGCTACCATCCCTAGGTCCTTCAAATCTGAATATAAAAAGGGGGTAAAACTACACTTTGTTTATTGCTCCTCTTTGAGAAAGAAAAAATGCATTCTAGGACATTTGCTTCTTTGCAGTTATCTAATTTAACACGCATAAGTAAAACCTGAAATAAAACGTGTACGTTGAATTTTGTTCTAAAGTGAAAAGGAATTACTAATAATGTTCATGTTTTTCATTTCCAAAACGGAATTCTACTCAGGTTGCACCTCTCCTTAGTACATGGCACGTGGGATACAATTTTAAGAAATCTTGGTCCACCTGTTGTTCTTTATCATCATATTTAAAAAAAAAAGGATTTATTTTTCTATTTATTTGTATGAAGAAAAATTATCTCCTAATTGAGGTCCCAACCCTAACCCTGACATACTAACTTGTTAGGCTGTATAAATGTAACTTGTCTGTCAGTTCGATACTGCTCGGAGAAGAATCCGCCCTCGGGGTGAGGGGTCAGTCCCAGGGCGCGAACCAGTTGATCGATCTCCTCATCAGCAGACATATTCCGAGAAAATGTTACAGCGGTCACTGAAATAATCAGGTAATAAATGTAATGCTTGAAACGTCGATAGAACGTTTCCATTCATCCGAAAAATGAACAAATTCTCTAAGGAGACAAACATTTGATTCTGAAGGCTGGGGAAGGGGGCAGATTTCTTAGATAAATACTAGGAATATGTCCTCGATTATGAAGAAAATCTGTCTTTGACTTGTGACCCAAATCAAAATACAGTTTTGGAGTTTTTATATGGCGTTTTCTTTTTCCTAGAAGAAGATAATCCAATCAATGATAAAATTATCTATCTTTGACTGGCATGATAATGAATAATTTGGCTTGAAAAATGCCCCCTTCCCTTCAGAATCAATGACCGTCCCTTATCAAGGGTCTGGACCTAAAATACTTATAGGTTGACTTCAGCATCGTTTAAGATAGATTTATAAAAATAACAGTTTGCTAGCAAGTGTTCGTTATAATGTTGAAAATACACCGTATTTAGTGTGAAAGTATGGATCAAATTAAAAGTCAAAATAATAAAGATAAAGCACATTAATATTTGTATGAACATTTATAAATTTGATCCATACCTTGACACCACCGTAACCCAGGGAAGGGGGTGGGGTGGTGAACAAACTGATTACACTTTGTCAGACACCTTAAATTTCAAGTTTATCTTTTTCGAGTCAACTGGACCCTCAGAAGATTATCCATATTTTCCCCTATTTCTAGATTACCTTTCCTTAAAAGAAAGGGTGGCCCTTTATTGAACGAAATTCCCTTCATTTAATTCACTTATAATGTTGCTCGAAAGAACTACGCACGCTAACTCGAGATTCCCGCCTACATTTTGCACCCATTTAATTCAATATTAATAGCAATACAATGTATTGCCATAAAATGTTTGTTTTATACAAAGAACAGTTTAATGGTAATTGATTAATCATTTTGATACCAGCACTAGATAGTAAATTATTCCGAATTCTAGCCCTTGAAAAGGGGAGTTGACGATATTTTCCTTTGAAATCGGACTTTCAAGCATCACCTTATATTGAAAATAGTCTTGAATAGGATTAAATGCTCCTAAAATCTTTCCTTATGTGTAACGCAGATAAAATCAAATATATATATACCCGGTATATATAAATATTTACATTTGCAAATGTTTTCCTTTATATAACACTACTAAAGGCAAGCGTTTTTATAACTGTGTAAATACAGGTATGGGGTCAAGAGGTCATAGATGTGCGTATGGATAAACGTTCGACGTAATTTCTCTGTGACGTCATAAAGGGTCGACGCGCGTTTAGTGGATTACATACATGCCGTTGGGTTTGAAAAATTAAGGCATTTCACACGTTAAAAGTAACAATCAGGCAAATATAAAGTATGAATAAGTCACAAGTGTAAATATAAGTAATAAGGTATCATTTTTTGAGTTTTATTGAGATGTAAAACGGGTTTGCACATGATCAAATCTTCCATAAAGCCCTTCGGGCTTTATGGGATTTGATCACGTGACCAACCCGTTTTACATCTCAATAAAACTCAAAAAATGATACCTTATTTCTTAAATAAAATGCAATAATTATGTTTTACTTTTAAACCGCCTTGAAATGGGTGAAAAAATAACTATTTTTGTAGTTTTTTGTGTATAAACATATGCCCCCCCCCCTCCCCCCGTGACACACAAAAAGCTTTGGTATGAATTTGTGTAATACGAAAGCCCAATGAGCTCATTTTCGTAGGTAAGAAAAAAAAATTCGCGTTATAACGCGAAACTTTCGCGAATAAACGCGTTGCTTTCGCGTTATAATGCGAAGCTTTCGCGATATAACGCCTAACTTTCGCGTTATAACGCGAAACTTTCGCGAATAAACGCGTAACTTTCGCGAATAAACACGAAACTTTCGCGATATATTGCGTAACTTTCGCGTTATAACGCGAAACTTTTGCTGTTTAACCAGACATTTGCTTTAGTCTAAACGTTCTTTTGATTTTGTCATCAATTTTATTCATTACAATGATAAGCAAAATGCTATTTTGATCTTGGACTATCATAAGTTAAATTTTAAGCTTTCTTGCTATTGTATCCATCTTTACCGTCACAATTTGTCTTTCTCAACGCTGTTCAAACAATTCAAAGTTTATGCAAGTTTTCCAAAAGTAAAACTTAGAGGTTATTAATTTCGGGGAAAATCACCCCTTTCCGGGGTTTTTTATGCACTCTCTAAAGAATTTGAAATAATTTTATTTAATAGAGATCAAGATCTCAGAAAATTGACAAAATGAGGTAAATTTGTCAATTGTGTCCCACTGCATTTGTGAAAATTGGATAGCAGATTTTCATTTGTCTCCGTTGGATTCACTGTGGAACTTCGATATCCTATTTTGAGGTTGCACCACGTTGTCATTCCATTGCTTACGAAAACATTGACAATTCAAAGTGTACAAACTCTGCTGTATCCCTTCTTAGTTTTTATTTATGGTTAGTCCACGAACTTCTCTATAACCCAACATAAAAATATTGGAGACAATGAAATTATACATTGTTCATTCACTTTTAAGTTATGTTTCTACAGTGTATAATTTTTTGTCCAAAATGATTGGTTGCTTAATTTACTAGTGGTACAGAAGAAGTAAATGGAGATTTTCCTTAAGAAAGTCTAAAGAATTTAACAATTGAAAAACATGTACAAGAAAGTAAAATTCATTTCATTAATTCTATGAACTTAAAATTCAAGGTAGGCATATTAAAATAAAATAAAATATTCTGATGACTAATCTATCCTATTCTCGCATTATATTTTTTACGCGAAAAAACGCGAAAGTTACGCGTTAATTCGCGAAAGTTACGCGTTATTTCGCGAAAGTTTCGCGTTATTTTGCAAAAGTTACGCGTTTATTCGCGAAAGTTTCTCGTTATAACGCGAAAAAAATATTTTTCTTACCTACGAAAATGAGCTCATTAGGCTTTCGTAGTGAAATGACATTCCATGTTACCTGTAAAAAGGAATTTTTATGTCACAGGGGGGGGGGGCAAAAATATTTTTCTTTTTCCGTTGAAAAACACAAGTTTAACCAAAATTTTATCTCTTTGTTTTCCCAAACAAGTAATGTTTTATGGAAATTCATATAAAATCTATGAAAATACAAAAAATCATTCAAATATGTTAACTTTTGAAAACTGACTTAGAGGTAGGCGGGAGAACAGTGCTATCGTTCGCACTTCTTTATCAAGTAGTTTCTTGCTGAGAATTTAAGAGAGTTTAAGTTATACAAGTTGGCAAACTGTTATGAATCTGTGTTACACTAACTGAAACCGTGAAGTATATTAATACAGCGGTAGACCTGTAAGAGTCAGTCTATACGCGGCAGCAGGGCTGATATAAGACGTAGAGCACTGAGGACCCTTGAAAAATGCATATCTTAAATTCAAAACACACATTTCAAATCGTGCAATTCAAATTACATGTATCTTCATTTTAGTAGAAAAAGGAGTTATTCGGCAAGGCACCCAAGCATGTTTCGATGCATGGTGTTTGAAAATCAAGTACAGTAGATCACTATCCCTCAGAATAGAAAACAGCACATGTACGAACTTTTATTCAGGTCGTCATGACACCAAAGAAAAAAAATTGAGTTTGTAAAACACTGATACTCCATTTTGGCAGATTATGCCGAAGGTGGAAGTTTCTAAAATGCAAATCAAACTCCAAGGTCAAGAGTTAAAAATGTTGGTATGGTTTTTTCTCAAGAAATACACATGTGAAACACGAAAGTCCTAGCACCATCCATTCAAAAGATGTCAACAAAATGACAGTTTTTCAAAAGTAGTCAAACTCCATGATCAAGAGGAAAAGGTCAAACTGTTGGTACCGAATGGAAAGGTTTTATAACAAGGAATATCCATTTGCATGATCAAGAAACCAGGTATGGAGGACTGTGCCCCGCCCTCGATTCCAAAAAATTACTAGGTCATAATTTTATGCAGATTTGTATTAAAATGGTAGAGAATTCAAGAATTATTTTGCTTCGGCCATGTTTCGGCGGAAACTTCTGGAACATTGAAATATTTTTAAAATAATGAATAACAAATATTAATAAATAATAAAATATTTCAAAAAATAGCTTGGATACTGGCTGAATAAGCCACACTGCATATGTTGGTTCATCAACGTTCGTAGCTAGCTTTGACTAGAATTAAAAAGGCTTAGAACATAAAGTGTAAAGGTGAGCATTGATGAAATAATTACAAGTGAGGATCAAGTCAATTTTGCATTGTTATAATCATGATTATATTGTTAAATTTGTTTCTTAATTGTGTATGCCCCCAGAGGGCTCTTGATTGATAAATACATTACATATACCTATTATTAATCTATTATTATTGTTGAAATGATCTATGTCATTTACTAGGCCTAATTGTATAATTGTTTTGCTATTCATTGGCTTATCTTTTTCCTTATTATTGTAACAATCCCATACTTGTCTGTTATGGGCTCTAAATTAGAAATAAAATGTTCTGTTCTGTTCTGCTCTGTTCTATACCGCTCACACGTTAAACAAATGACTCGCGACTCACTTTAAACAATATTCTCAAGAAGTTAACAAACGGGAATTGGTCACTCTTTGATTTATCGTGAGAGTATCTTCCTTTCGCTCACGTGAGCTAAATATGGAAGTAGGTCGCTAATCGTTTTCCAGGTGAGCTAAAAGTAAAACGATCTTTTCAAGCGTTTTAGATTTTTAGTGTTTTGAAATTTGTTTTTACAATGCTATGTCCATGCCATGATATATAGATAAGTCTAAAATCTAGGAAAAATGACATGATAAACCGCTACTTGATTTTTATCAAGAAAGATTTATTTTTACCTTGATGAGTTCCTGAGTCGTTTAAACGCTTTCCGTGACGATAAAATCCGTCATAGCTGTAAGAAGATAAACGAAGCTGGAGATTACGAGGCGGTGTGCAGTTTTATCCATTTTTCTGGTAATATAATTTTGAAGCTGTTTCATTGAATGATGACAAAGCAATCCAAAGAGTAATTATTAAAATTTGTTTTTTACCCCTGTAAATGTAAATCAAATTGATAGAATGTTGAAAAACCACGTGAGAAAGTTTGTACTTTCGGTTTCTACACAGTTTCAAGAGCGCACAAACGTATTAATATAAATGACGACAATTAACTTTTATATTTATTATAGGCCCTAGTTGTTGTTTTTTTGACAATTATAGATTGTTCTTGGCGTGTGTATGCCTTCTTTCCTCGGATTATTGCGGCGAACTTTCACGACTATGAGTCAAACGGGGAGCTATTCCGTGGCTTTTGTTACAATTGACAAATTGGAAACAGCAAAGAAATTGGCAGCGTATGTCTGTATCCACTTTCTCTATACCCGATTTTGTTAACCAGAATTAGATACACTAAGCTGACTAAGCAAAGTACATTAATGAATGAAATTATATAAATATTTGTTGACACTGTATTATATTTTCATCAACAGTGGTTTGGTCAAGGAGAAGCATGCAGCATGTGTTAACATCATCCCCGGCTTGATTTCTGTGTAAGCATTCTTTAGAAAAAAATCTATGAAATAGTAGTCATACCTTATGTTCTCTTTCTCTTCGGATGAATAAGTAAGTAAGTAAATTTTATTTGAAGTCGGCATTTTATACATTGCACAACAAGAAATAAATGTATACAAATGAGTCTATTTCCAGTTATGAATGGGAGGGCAAAATCAACGAAGACCCAGAGTTGTTGTTGGTATGTTTCTTTCTCTTGACAATGTTTATCTTGAAATGAATCAACTTTTTAAATCAAAACAAATTGCTCATTTTCTTTTTTCCCCTTTTATTTGTTTAATGACAATTTTTTGGTTTTCATGCAGAAAATAAAAACAGCAACTAGTAAAGTGGATGATGTGATCAAATATGTTAGGTAAGACCGAAATAGAAAGCTTCTGATGTGTATGTGCATGCTGTCAGTGCAGATCTTTTGAATATTTTCACATTTCCTGCATGGTTATTAACCAATTATAAGCCAATACACCATCTTGAAAACCTTTAACGGTTTCATGTATTTTACAATGTATTGCCTTTGATTCAGATAATTGACAAATATTTACATCACTACCACTAAGCATATTGTACCCTGTATCTTATCGTATAATTAATAATATTATGATTTTTAAAAAATATTTTTATAAAAATGAATATAAACAATGAAATGTGTAAGTACATGAAGTAGGTTAAGCATTTTATCTGCAACAGCAGTTGATGTCAATACCCATACAAAAAAAATCAAAGACAGCATTTCATCTCCAGTTTTCAAGAAACTAATGATCATATCTATTGTGTTTTTTTCTTTTCAGGGAGAATCATCCATATGATGTTGCTGAAGTCATTAGTTTTAAGGTAATATTGTACATTTCAGATGACAGTCAATACATGTACTGTAAATCACTTTTTATTCGCGAGAACTTTATTTTCGCATAATTATATTAAGCAAGACAATGAACTTGCGAAAATTTCATTCTCACGCATAATAGTATATCTTAAGATTTCATTGAGAAGTAACAACAATATTCGTGAAAATTATGTCTCATTGATAAAGAGTAAATGACAATCTTGCAAAAAAAAGATGTCATGAAAATTTAGTGTTGATCTACAGTAATTTATCTATAGGGTTAAATTCCTGAATTACAAGCAAGAAACTTAAATGTAAATGAAATTTTCCAAATAAATTTATTTTTTGATATGATTTTTAGATTGATAATGGAAATGAGCCATACTTGAAATGGATTGATGAAGTTGTAGGAACTAAACCTAAATAGATCTTATGTATAACATCAACAGAAGACAACCCCTTTTTGTGCATGTTCATCATTGCACTATCTCTCTATTGCAAACCAAGGTTGCTGTATTTTATGTAAGATTTGAATTATTTTCTAAATAGATTATATATTTTGTGCACGGCTTTTAAAGATTGTGCAGTGTGCCATTAAGTCTCTGTAACCCCTTCTAGGCTTCAAAAGTCAATAAAAATATGAAAAATTTCAATGAAGCTGTTGAACTTGTTTTTTTTCTTTTATAAAGTTTATTCCATGATCTAAAATTGAAAACAGTACAACTACTCTACAATGTTTGATGAAGCATTTGATTGGAAATCACTAAATCCAGATTGAAATCAATATTACAGTGTCATTTAATACAGATGTTTACACAGTTGATCAACGAAATACTTAATATGCAAAATGCCTTTTTTCGCATCTAGTTAAGTTCAGTTCCTTAACTACAGATGTATCTTTATAAGTTTGAAGTCTATAAATCTTACCTTATGTTTGCTAAGTACTGAGTATCATACAAATTACATAAAATTCATATAAAGCCAGGGTACAGCAATAAATTAAGGCCATTCTAAGATTTTTCTATGTTTGCATCTGAGAATTGATAAGTTTTGATTTTTGATGAAATTAAAAACGAACACAAAATCGACAAATGAACTTTTTTGTGATCAGCATTCATCTCTTTTTTTTGAAAAGTTGTGAACCAATTTTTTTTTGTTTCAATAAACTAGTAGCTTTACTAAATTACTCTTTTTTTTTTAAAGTTGTGAACCATTTTTTTTTTGTTTCAATAAAGTAGTAGCTTTACTAAGTTACTATTATTCAAATGACAATAAGAAATTCTACACAATTGTGCTTAAAATGTATTCTCTTTTTCAGGGAAAAAGATGGGTTTTTGAATTAAGGATGGAAGCTAAACTTAAAAAATACTTGGATTGGTTTAATTTAACATCTATGCAATTAAACCCTCTACATGAACCGCTATTGTATTTCAAAAATTCTAAATACAGCTTAGACATATATTTCAAAAGATGCTAGATTTTCAACTCAAACAAATAAATATTATGTATTGATAATTTGTTTTTAGTACTTGCGTATACGTGTATACTGTACAAATATTTCCATTAACGAAAAGAGTTCAAAGTGTAGAATGTTTGAAAGCATCAAACATTTACAAAACAATTAAGTTTAAGTAATTCAACCAGTAGCAAGTTCAAATATTTATTTGTATTTTCTGAAAGTGATAGACTACTAGTATGTCCTAACCAGAGGATGTATAAAGAGTTTTGCTTTAGCTGATTACTCAAATTGAAATATTTTCACAACACTTTTGTCTCCCTGAGTAATAAGCAGACGGTCTTCTTTGTCGTCGTATGCTACTGCGCGCGGGTAGGACACTTCTTCACGTGATATGATGGTTCTCAATCGGTCTCCCTCAGGAGACACCACTTGCACACTTTTAGCATGGTTCCTACAAACGTAGAGATTGCCCTCACGGTCCAACGTGATGCCTGCCACGTGACTAAGATCGATTGTGGAGTAGGTGTAGCAATGTTCAGAGGTCTCCGTCAAGCACGTGATACACCCACGGCGCTCGTCCGACACGTAAATCACGGTGCCAGCGTTGTTTGACGTCACGTAGATCGGGCGCGAAAATAACGGACTTCCGTCATCGTCCACGCCAATAGCAGCCAGCTCACGTCCATCTGAAGAAATCACCTTTAATGCTGGAGGTTTTCCGTCATAGCAAAGTGCAAAGAACTTTCCGCGAACATGCTTGATACCAAAACAAGCCTCCTCTGTTGTAAAGTAGTCGGACATCTTGATGGAGTCCCCGATAGACAGCAGCTGTATGCCGTGCTCTTCCGGAAGTGTGACGGCTATCTCGTTTTCGCCAACAACAGTCACGTCCCAGGGTTTTGTTGTGAAGAATATGCTGTTCAAAAGCCGGTACGTCTTACTGAAGAGCTTCAGTTTCCGGTTGGAGCGATCTACAAGCGCAAACCTGCCATCGCTGAGAAAGGCTGCTCCTGTGTACCAACACTCTTTAATGTCGTCCTCCATTTTAGCATCAAAAGATTTAACGAGTTCGGCGTTTCGCCCCTTGAGTGACAGAGTGGACTTGAATTGCTTTCCTTGTTCTATAGACTTTTCAATAGTCACGGTATTTGGAAATGGCTGTAGTTTGGATGGTGAATGTCGTGCATTCAATTCTCCATACTTCTTTACTTTATTCAGCAATGTTTCAATATGATCGTCAATTTCGAATACGTACTCACAATCTTGGATTTTTCCTCGCAGTCTCCCCATCTCCTCTTCATACCAGATACACTCCCGTTTCACCTCTTCAATAGTTTTAATCAGTTTAGAATCTGAACCATGATTTTCAGTGACGTTCAGCAAGTCGTGTGCGTTGGTTACGGCTGTCTGGATCTTCTTGGACTTGTGAACCTCTTTCTCCATTGTCTTGGTCTCCATGGCATGCATATCATTTAGCTCTTTCTTAATGGCTTTCTCTAGTTTGTCCAAAATATTGATGACATTTATACGAATCTGGGCAAACTCTTCTATCAGTTTCGATTTCTGCTCGTCAAGACTCAGCAGTTTGTTGGTTCTGGCAGCAATGATCTTCTCTATATGATCGTTGTATTCGTCTAGATTCTTCTTGAGGAATTCTGGCGTTTTATCCAGACGACTTTGTTTTACCGCGTCCATAACGGATACCACTCGGTCACAGCGCCGGTGTTCCTCGGCCACACAGTTAGGGCAGCACAGCTCTTTGTCCGTCATGCAGTACATATCGAGGGTCTTACCAAGGTGTTTCTGACAAAATTCTTGCTGCTCTTGAAGTAAAGAAATGTGTTTCATAAACTCTTCCTTACTTAGGACAGTGTGCTCCATTGAGACACGCATTCCATGATGGACTTTTGCACAGTTTCTGCAAAGTCCATCCCGACACTCCTTGCACCAAGAAACCACTTCGGACTTGTCTCCGTTGCGCGTGCAAGGACCACAGGTTTTCTCGCCTCTTTTCAGAAGTTCGACGTCTAGGAGATCTAGAAGGAATGTGTTCAGCGGGAATTTTGTCGTCCAGTTTTTGGCGGGCTGTGACGAGAACTTGGACACATCGATAGCTTTACTACACGTGGGACATATATACTCTGTCGGATTGGCTGTCTGTCCTCCTTTTTTGACACTGGCTTTGGCAATGTAGTCATTAATGTTTTTGTAAAGACAACTCTCGCAGTAGGAATGTAAGCATGGCAAGGTCCGGGGTTGAGTAAACCACTGATTACATAATCCACAAGTCAGAAACCTCTCATTGATCTTTATTTCCCCGCGTCCGGTCTTAGCCATCTTGAATTCTTGTCCTTAATTTCCGTCAGATCGATTCGGCAGTGCTAATCTATTGACAATTTCTTCCTTTATTTCTTTTGCGTGTATACAGTTCTGTTTTGTGACATCGCTATAGGAAACGCTGTTTTATGTCTCTGATTGAATTATATACACGGCTTTAAATGAAATGACGTTTCCTTCAATAGCATCTCAATATGATTTCGCTTGAATGATCATTGAGCGTAGAAATAGATTTCACTTCATTGTTGAATTGTAAATACATTTAAATATCTTTAACTTCACTCCGCAGAGTTAGGTACCACCGTTTCCGACATATATTATCAAACAAAAAGATATCCCTATTTGATACATAATGTACCTCCAAAGAAAAAAAGAAAAAGTTTTATTTGATATTTTTCACTTATTCAACTTCTACAAATCGTTGATATTAATATAATGCCACCCCTTTGGAAGCTATTACCATGAAGTTGTTTTAGAACTTAAGTGATGAGTAAAAATGTAGACAAAAACAAATAAAAGCACACACTTACTAATGAAACATCTTTTTCTTTTCCAACCATTCTCCAGTTTGCTTTGAACACTGTGTCATTATGAAATGATGCATGTAATTGTAAAGAAATGAAATACCGTGGACAATTTGTAAGTACATGTACTTCACGCCACCTGGTATTAAGCTTTAGTACAAGTACCATCTTCCCGATCAGATATCCCTCGTGTCAGTATGAGTATGTATAAATGAATGTTTGGAAATGTGTAATTGTGAATTTATATTGATATTATGAGGAAAGGGGGACATGACTGTGAAAAAAAGGTTTTTTCTGTACCTTAGGTCTAATTTCCATTGAAAATTGGTATAGAATTGGACTTAATGATTTTTTTTCGATTTGTTAATTTAATTTTGATGAAAAGTGACATGTTAACTGAAAATTCTACACAACTAACATTACAACTAGAAAACATTAAAATTACCCAAAACCTTTGAGTAGGTGGTACTATATGGCTTTCATATTTCACACGTGTATTTCTTGTGACGAGACTTTCCTTGGGGCTGAAAAAACTGTTCTTATAATATTTATATACTAGGGATTTATGGGCAATATCATCTCCCGAGCCCGGTAGGAGAATGATGTGGTCCATGGTTCCCTAATTTTTGAATATATTCCCTTGGGTAAGGGTTTGGCTGAAATCAGATACTAGTATCATACAAAATGCATGTACATGCAGGGAAACTAGAAATATGTCATAAGGTTAAACTCCAAGGTCAAACTGGGCGGTGGTATGTACAGAAGAATTGATAAGTTCTTACTCTCCATTTTTTACAAAAAGATATCTCAAAGATTTATAAGAACCTCCCTTTGTACATAATCTTAAAATACCTCATTATAGTTATAAATGAAGTCCCAAAAAATTGGGCCTTTTTCTGAAAAAAAAGGATAGCACAGATTTTTGCAAAAGAAAGTTCATCATTAAATGTATATTTTTATGTTTATTTCTATTGTCATATATAATGTACCTTATTTTCATTTCAATTTAAACATCAATAATCTTTAGCTAATAATATTATTTAAACCTTTTATTACTAAATGTTTAAAACTAAAGGAGTGACTCGTTTCCATTTCTTTCTATTTCATGTATTGAATAAAGAGTTCAAATTTCTTTTTTTTCTTAAAATGAAATATGTGGAGATAAAGAACAGTACTCGAGCTCAAAAGTCGATTAAATGATACATTTAATAAGAGCGGAGGAAACACGGACCTCCAAAACATCAGAGGTGGGCTCAGGTATCATGGGGGAAGTGAACATCCCCTGCCGACCGGTCACACCCACTGTGTGCTTCATGTAATGATCAGGAAATGATGGAAAACTGCATCGACAATTCAGTCTGTAAATAATGGCATAACAACTAGAATGAACAACGTCAGTCAGCTTTTGACTCAATGATAAAATTTATTTGTCGACAAGGTCATCGTATCGACATTAGAACTACTTTAAACTAGACAGCTGATATTCTTGTTTCATCAACTCGTTTTTTAATAATTTACCTCGTTTTAGAAATTGATCATATACGTAGAACATGCTCTAGAGTATCAAATCAACTGAGATGTATAAACCCCGTATGCAGATGACGAATTATATTGCATAAATAAGGAAGATGAAAATTGAAAAGTTAGTCATCACGTTTATCATAGAGCTTGGTTGTTAGATTACCATTAACGTCTTTTAATGTAAAATATCCAAATATTAAACATATTGTCAGACTCTTTGGTGTATTTATTTCAAGCTCACCGGGGATATATCGTGTCGACATTATGTGTAAAGATTTTCACAAGCAATTAAATTTGATTCTCTTGTCCATGAGTTTGAGTTTTTTAATCAGTGCAATGAAAATAGATTTAAGACATATATATATATGTACAATGAATTTTATAATTAATTTTTTGGGTTATATTACATATTGGCATCATACATTCACGAAAGTATCTCTATGTTTTTTAGATTTTGCAAAATTATTGAAATGCCTATATCTATTATTTTAAGTTTTTTTTAATTAGGGAAGAGACGTGCATATGCCGGTACTACATTTTACTAACAAATATCATTAATGTTTGTTCCTTTCAATCTTTCTTTTCAAAATTTGGGGAAAATATTGTTTTATTGATTAAGTAAAATATGAAATTACGAAACTAAACAAATAATGTTTTTCATGCTTGGACAGTAACATGTTTACCAATTAATACATGCTTTTCCCCCCTTAAAATTAATTGGCAATTATGTTCGGATGATATTAGAATATTACTACTTTTCTATATATATATATATATATATATATATATATATATATATATATATATATATATATATATATATATATATATATATATATATATATATATATATATATATATATATATATATATATATATATATATATATAAAGCACATTTTACAACAAATATAACTGTCCTAAGTGAAGATATATAATAATTAATTTCATTACAACATGTATTGGTAACAATCCTCTGTTAAAATATATATATATATATATATATATATATATATATATATATATATATATATATATATATATATATATATATATATATATATATATATATATATATATATATATATATATATATATATATATATATATATATATATATATATA
>PRKT01000053.1:1532402-1576151 GCA_003671525.1 Saccostrea glomerata
TATATAAAGCACTAAAAATGACCAACGACACGAACAATAAAAATTGTCAAATTTTCGGGACGCCCTGTCCCTTCCTCAGGACAAAGAAAAGAGTTAAAAAGTCATAAGAACAAAGGAAAAAGCGAAACAAAAAACAACTAGCACTACTACTAAACTACTAAACACTATATATTTACATACTTAGTTACATGTTGATTTGGAAATTTTAAAGAACACTAATAAAGAAAGAATCCGGACCGCTATGAAATGCGTCCGGTCTATCGGGTATACTCGGGTGAAGTGCGATTTACATAATTGAACGAATTAATTATGCTAATTAATTACAACAATCAGTAAATCGTACATTGTTTCATTCTCTCAAAATGGCATAACTATACTTGATAAAGAATAAAAAAGAAAAATGATATAGAAGGGGCATTTTAACACATGAATTATGATCTATTATAAATTTTAATTTGAAATGTTTTAGGACTGATTATCGGTAAAAAAAAAATTAATAATTAATTAACAAAGGCGTAAGCAATACATAGTTATGTGGGTTGTTCGAGAGTTGGCCTATACACATACCTTTTATTTTTGTCTTTTCTTTGTAAATTTACCTGCAAGAACTAAGAATGCTCAATGAACTAAATATTAGATTTTACTTTTCTTGTACAATCACTTTTCATTTTCCTTTGCAATAGGATTGGATTCTATTTACAATATAAAATTTTAAATTAATTTATTTTAGAAAAAAAAAATTAAAAAGCTTAAAAAGAAGAAAATGTAAAACTTGAACGGTTTGATTTAGTACATTTTAATGATACCTGTCCTTCGCAATTGTATTAAAAACTTTAAATCTTATTTTTAACTTTTTAATGATAGAAGGTAGCCTAGGATTTTCGTATTTCAGACGTGCATTACCTGTGTCAAGACAATTCCAAAGGATGAATTGCCATAATGTGGAAACGCATTAAAAATTTTGTTGTCAATCTGTAACTTTATCTCAACGATTTTCAAAAATTTGAACTATATTGGTATGTAATTTATATTATTTTTGTCTCATTCACATTTTTAACTACTAACTACTAAAGTAGTATAATATTAGTATATAGGAATCTATTGTACTGTGTAAATCACGTCTGTATTACGAAACCTCCTTAATGGTAATGAAAGGTTTGAACAAAATAAAAGAATAAGTGAAGGGTTTAAATCGTGGTTTAGTCACATACAAATCTAGTCTTCCACTTTCTTAACACATTTAAACAGATACTATTTAAATTACAAGACTGAACCACTCTGTTACGAAACAAAATCAGAATTAAGTGTAACGAATGTGTTCTAAGGGATAAAATGTTAAAATTAATATTTTGGATAACATTGAAAATTATTTTCACATTATTTCAACGCACTGCAGGTAAGCAAACAAAGATTATGACAAAGGTAAAATACTTTAAATATTTATTGAAGATTTTTTTTTATTGTACCCCTTTTTTACAATGAAGATTTCTATCTATGTAATATGTCATCTAATCATAAATTTTTTTCTTTTTATTAATTTGCAATTTTGGGCATTTTATTGTTTTTTCACAATTATTATAATTGAAAGATGGCGCCTGTACATTTCCGGATGCTTTACGGGGTACTTGGATCAGCAGTAATTTTGGAAATGCAGAATTTATGGACACAATCATGTACTTGTCACAGTATGATATTACAGCGGACGTCATCTCAATAACACCTTCAAATTTTACGTGTGATTTTAATTCAGGAAGTTACTATGTTTTAAGGTAACGTGGTGTAATCGGCTCATCGTGTATGAAATTGATTAACCCGATAAATTTCTTTGGATAATCAGTAACAAACCTGATAAATTTACTTCTTTTGTCAAAACTTAACTAGTAATATTAATTTCATCTGCATCTTTTTTCCTATTTAACTCAACGTACCATAACATTTGAAAAGGGTTAAAATCCTTATAATTGCAGTCCCCTGTTTTATAAAAAGGATAAGAAAAATTAAGAGGGAGTATTCGTAGAGTCATACGTAATACTATCAGTATTTGTGAAATTTCTTGACATACAGGTTTCTATATATACCCAGAATATGCCAATGTCATTATGTCGACAGAAAGAATCCTTTTTATCAGAAACTATACAACACTGAATTTAACTTGTATCAGAGTCACTGGCTAAAATAATCTATTAAATAATCTGAAACTTGTTTTTAAAAAAAAACTATACAACACTGAATTTAACATGTATCAGAGTCACTGGCTAGAATAATCTGTGACTTGTTTTTAAAAAATTCAAGGACTGCCAACACTTACACGAGTCATTCAGCTGGCACCTACTACTGGTATCTCTGTTTGGAGTTGACGTCGATAACTACATACTCTTACTACTATTATAATTCAAGAGGTATGTTTATTACTGTCTGTTTGATTTTTTTTGGGTCTACATATATCTTTTTCTGACTTAAGTTTAAAGAAAACATATTTTTAAAAGCCCTATTATAATTCAAGAGGTATGTTTATTACTGTCTGTTTGATTTTTTGGGGGTCTACATATATCTTTTTCTGACTTAAGTTTAAAGAAAACATATTTTTAAAAGCCTGTTTCTTTACAAATTATATTTTAACTACCTGTAATTATAAAAATTGTCTCTCACTTTGGATTTTAAGTAATTAACATTCATGTACGAAATTGTTCTCTAAGGAAGTTGGCTAGGTTTTTAGTTTTCCGGAATCTTATGATACCAAAGATCAGGGTCGTAGTAGTAAATAAATAAAATACTTTAAATTCTTGCAAACCTCTTTTATCTCTGGTTATATTATTATATATATATACGATAATTTTTCAAAAAATAAAAAAAACAATTAACTGGTACCCCATGTAGAATTTTTAAAACCATATCTTTAACCTATGGAGTGCTAAAATAGCATATATTTAATCTCAAATTTCAAGATATCATAATTTAACGTATAAACATTAACATGAAGCATCTAAACGTATAATGAAATCGAACACTTTTGTTGTATATACTAATTTCTTTAAAGGATTTTTTTTTATATCTTATAAAGCTGTAATGTATCATAAAAAGTCCCGATTTTACATTTCATAATTGTATATTCAGATTCTTCACATTGCAGCAAACAATGTCGGGGCAGGACTGTACACGGTTTATACTGATGTCTGTCAAACTGGGCAGGCTACCGAGCTTTTCCACGTCTTTGTCAAGGAAGGTAAATTATTTAAATAATAATTTAATTTTGTTTGTATTCTTGCCTCTCATTGGTTGATTTCCAAAAAGGAACGCATAACATTTTGTATAATCTGGTTTGGTATGGGGACACATCCCCTTGACAACCAGCTGAATCATCTGTATCCATCAATCCCCTCATTTCCAGTCCTTGGGATTCATGGAAAATTCCAGATTTAATGAATGTACCTTTAACTTCAAACAGTAGCTCGATCTTACCTCGTGTAAACATGCATCATGGCTGCTAGATCTATGTATCAGTTTTTACCTCCCCTCGCTTCCCATCACTTCCGTTACTACGGTGGTATTATTGCGCGGTAAATTTGAACTCATAAAAACAACACAATTTTACACCTCCAGTTGTTTAATTATTTTAAAATTAAATTATAAGGAATGACTCTAATTCTTGGCCAAATTATCGAGTATAATATGGTTTGGGTCAGTTTACGCTTTTTTTTTAATAATCCGCTTCGCGGATTATAAAGCGTAAACTGACCCAAACCATATTATACTCGATAATTTGGCCAAGAATTAGAGTCATTCCTTAAATAAAATCCATTCTTAGTTTGCAACCGATGCAGAAAAAAAAACCTAAACCGACTAAGCGCCGCGTGTTTGTTTTCTTCCAGTAGCTGCAACTGTTAATTATCATTTTAACATACGAAGAAAGACATCTTATTGTATGAAATAATTACATCTCATGAATGCATTATTTATGATTGAACAATTCCTGAATAACTGATATCTAACATTTTTGTAAAAATAATTCGTTATGTTCACTTGCACATAAGGCTTTCTTTTCTTCTGCATTGTCTGAAAATAGATTGAGCATTTCCAAATTGATACCAATGGTTCTAGAAACTTATTCACTTGCACCTCAAACCCACTCAAGCGAGCTTAATCTTCAGGCACATAGAAATTAGAAGTGGGAATAAGTAGAGGGAGGTATCTGTAACAGGAGGTTTGTCCCCCTCCACTAATTTAAAAAAAAAAATTGAATTTCACTTGGCTAGCACTTCAGCAAATGTAAACAAGTAAAATGGGATGGTTTGCTAAACGAGTTTGCATCATTTCATCATTGAGCTTGTAATAAAAGTTGATTGTTATTTTTATTTTATCCATCAGGCGATAGTCACCATGGGGCCGGTAAGGCCTTTTAAGTTTAAAACCGCACATTCTGCAGGGAATTCGTCTCTCAAATGCACACACTATAGGAATGCATACACGATCATAAACAACATTTCCATGAGATATGTGGAGATAACGAGCAATCAATTAACAAACGTCAATTAAACATAAAAAAAATAGGAGCAGAGCAAACACGGACCTCCAAAACATGAGAGGTGGGATCAGATGCCATGGAGGAATGAGCTTCCCCTGCAGACCGGTCGCACCCACTGCGTGCCCCTTGTCATGGCCGGGAATAACGGAAAAATCCGTCGAAAATTTAGTGTGTGAATAATTGCCTAACAATTAGTATGGAAAACATCACTCAGCATTTGAAAATGATAGAATTTATTTGTTAAAAAGTCATTGTATCGACCATAAAACTTGCGGAATTATTACTTTAAACGAGACTGCTGATATTTTTTGTTTCATCAACTTGTTAGTCGATAATTTACCACTTTTTACAAGTTGTACATACGTAGAACATGCTCTTGCGTATCGAATCAACTGAGAGATATAAACCGTGAATGCAAGTGATGAAGATATACTAATATTGCTGCAAAAGTAAGGGAATTTGACGATTGAAAAGTTAAAGACATCACATTTATCGTTAAACTTGGTTATCAGATAACTATTAACGTCTTTTTCAAGTAAAATGTCCAAATATGAAACAGATGTGTCAGATTTTGTGGTATATTTTATCTCAAGCTCACCGGGATATATCATATCGACATAAGAATGGAAATAGCCTATGTCTATTGACAATACGTCGTCGATATATCTAAATGTCGAGTTAAAATAAATCATCTTATTTACCCCTAATAACAAATTGTATAAATATATAAATCTTGAATGGATGTAAATACATTTTAATTATCGTTTTAGTACATTTAAATCTTAATGATACGATTAAAAAAGAAATAAAAGTTTATGTTTACAATCATATTGAAAAAAACCTAACAACATATTTCACCACTTTATTTTCTGTAGGTTCTGAATCTGAGGCTCTGTCGTACTGTGCTAAACCATTCCTGGGGGTGTTTACTTACATTCACACCTCCTCGTCAGCTGAGTGTGGCCTGAACTGGGGCGACTCCCTCCTAGACGTCTGTAACAACAACAGAACTAACATGGTCTTTGATTACAGTCAATGCAACACCAGAGTGGCTTTCTCTGGTAATACCTATAGTCTTCTGCAATGTTACGTGTAATCACAAATTCAATGGCTAGTTTTTATGTGCAATTCAGAAAATATTTAATATTTCATTTTCGGACAGATTGTCAATCAATAAGGTTCCTAAGTATTATTGATAACGTTTGTCTGTTTGTCGGCCTTTCTCAATAATTTTGTTTTACTGTTGTGTTCAGTTCTATTGAAAGATATGTATTCTAGACGTGCAATCTTTAAAATTTCAAAAATACATGTATATAATTAAGGGGGGTGTTTCTATGTTTTTTTCATAATGAAGTTTACTATTGGGATCAAATTAACAACTATTACGAACGGAACTTGATTAAATTACCTTGTGCGTTCACCCAGGAACAAGACACAATCTTTTGTTAGAGATTTGACTGGAATTGGAGTCCTCATTTTTTATTTTGTTAAGATGACCACCAATATCACGAATTGCAGTCATACCTCTGATAAAGGATTTGAAAAATTAAATGCACAGTAAAGAGAGCAGACCATGTTATATATTTACTTTACAGCGGGAGGCCATGTGGGTTGTGTCGCTACCCTCAACAATGGCAACACATATTACCAGAGTGTCATCAACTTTGATACCACTCTAAGTGTAACCCCAAGAGCTTACAGATTCACTTGTTTTGTATGTGGTTTTATTTCACTTTAGAGCTTGATGATTATTTTTCATTTAGAACTTGATATTTTTCAAATGCTTCTGTAATTCTTGTCAATCACAAACAGTAATTTTAAACAAGATATTTTAAATTTCAGGTGATTGAATTTGATGGGGAAAATGTCACGGCATCAGAGAAGGGAGAGAACTGTGTTTCTGGTCAAACAGCTACCGTCAAACCGAGTGCCCCGGGAAGTCTGCTTTATCTTGTAGCCAATAGTAAGGATATTGTTCATTTTGACACGTTACAGAATATTTCCACATGGCTACAGAGCCTACAGTTTTAAATCTGATCTGAGATGCACTTCCACTGAATCAAACAAAATTCTTTCCCTTTCATTAATATTTTTAAATATACCCGGTAGTTTGATTTTGTAATTACGTTTCATTAATGAAAGAAGACACCCTACAGTTATTTGACCAGTTCCGAATAAGAAACGGATTCGGGGTTGCTATGAATATACGAGGCATTATTTCAAAATCTAAGTTTTTTGTCAAGGTAGTTCAATGACTTGTGGAATTACATATTGTTTCATAAAAGTTCAGCCTTCCCCCCGAAAAATTTATTTTGTTAGTTAACATAGGTGTTCATTTTACCAGTTACGAATAAGCCGACGGGTTCCGAATACCCTAGCGGTACCCATTCAATTCAACCCTAAATTGAAAAATATACGTCCCACACATTATCCATTGGCATGCCTAAGAAAAGTTAAATTAATTGGTTTCCATTAAGTTATTTGCATTTCCAAAGGATAAAGAGAACCTAGGGGTACTGTGAACACTGAGCTAACTTTAATGATACCCCACGCCTCCTATATGATTATTATGACAAAGTCCATGTTTTGCTCTACCTTGGAGACCCGAATATGTATCAGATAAAGAAAATATAATAAGAGATCACATTTACAATGTAATAAAGAATATATGAAATTATCATTAAATCTTGTTCAGTGGAATGGAGAAATTTGTGGATAGGAGATGGATATACCCTTCAATATTAGAAATAATATCAGTAATAACAGTATCCATGTAATGCTAACGGAGCCAGAATTATGTGCCAGATCAAAAAACAAAATAGAAAAGGTACTTTGGCACTATTTAATAAAGATTCTGGGAAAGCCTCATTAGATTATGTGAAGCCTCATTGAATTTCATTCCGTGATTGAAGAGGGGTTGTGGATAAGAAATGGGTACTCCACGTACAGACAGCTAGACGGACATACAGACGGATGGATGAACAAACATTCCGTCACTATCTCCCCTTCCCCGTGCTTTTCAAGCGGGGATATAATAAGTCACATTTACAATGAAGAAAACAACGAAGAATGAATTTATAATAGTGTTTAAAATGGGTATTTGGAACTAGTAAAACGACAACACGAAAATATTCCGATATCTTCCAGTGTTCTAAAAATTAAATTTAGACAATTTTTTAGTATTTGTTAGAGTACATATCAAACTAACTTTTGATACCTAGAATGATGTTTTATGCGAAAAATTGATGTCTCTACAGAGGTTTTTCTGCAAAATTACGCGTCGTGGTGATTCAGGTTTGTTGCATTGTAAAAGAATGTCGACTCTTTCAAGTACGATAAAGAAACCGAACTGACGGCAAAAAATAAAAGCTTCGCATAATTCAATCACTCATAAATATATAAGCCTTCTTACCATAGGTATCAATTTATTTCTACACCTTTGAATGTATTATTTATCAGCTCTTAAAATAAAGATTATTCGGAACTGGTCAAAATTCGGAACTGGCCAAACGACTGTATACAAGCTTTTAAAAAATGTTTTTGAGTGATGTTTATTTCATATCTCCAGAAAGAGGAGTACGATAGTTCTAATTATTATTGAATGGTTTCTGCTTATATGTTCGAGAGCGAGTGTTAAAATGAACTTATTTATTGCATTTTCATTGTTTTCAAAACTATCATTTTGCTGAATTTTCTAATGATAAATACATTTTTGGTTTACAGCGACCTGTTGTAAGTAAAAACTATATTTCTTATTAAGTATAAAGATATAAAAACCTCAATACTTTACAAATTTTATATTATTATTTATGCATGCATGTACTGTAACCTTTGCTTTTTTAAACCTTAGACATAGCGACACCGACTTCGCCAGAAGAATCGGACAACACAGCGGCCATTGTAGCGGCCGTGGTAGTGACGATATTAGTTATAGCAATCATTATAGGAGCGGTACTGGGGTATAGATACTTCAAAAAGAAGCAAGAGGAAAAACTTTTAACAAGTAAGAATCATATCTATAGATGGTGATTTGGTTCCTAACTTTGCCTATAGTTTTCAGACATCATTTGTGTATCTTTTCTTCTTAAGCTGCTTTGATTCTCAATGATTTTTATAGTTATATATTTAAAATTTTAATGATCTCACTTATAAGAAGCGAGAAAAAAAATAAAATATAGTTGCTGAAATCATCAAATAGAGGTTAACAATAGGAGAGCAAATGCAGAACAGATTTTATAGTAATGATATTCAGCTCAATGCCTGGGTTCATCTATTGGATGGTCTATAGTCATAAAATGCTATTTTATATAAGGCTTGTTTATTGCTTTATAAATTATGATAACATCTTAATATCAAAATGAATGAACTATTTTCTTGAAAATTTTATTTTATGATATCCATCAACAATATTCATAATCTAAATTATGTCAGAAATATGCAGAGCTAAAAGCGCTAAGTCATAGAACATTATATTATGATTTGTCATTTTAGAGAGAAAAATCAATCCTCTGATTACTGTTGGAACGGTTGGCAGTTTGAAGAAAATGCCGGAACCTTTAGTTAATATGAACCATAGCACCAGCAAAACCAAAGATACGAATCTCAGCAATAACAACAACAGGTCCACTGATAAAGGTCTTAATAACAACAACCGTAACAAAGGTACTGATGATATATCCAGTAACACAGACAAGACAAAGGATGACAACAAAGCGGTTCCACCACCGGAAATACTGGTGACAATTGACGGTGAATTGCAGGATGTAGATGCTGATAAGGAAATCAAGGAACAAAAAGTGCCAGAAATAGATGAAACAAATGGAGACAAAGTAGACAAAGATAAAGCAGATAAAGTAGATAAAACAGAACACAGGGAAGAGAAGAATATACCAAATGGAACAGTCACCGTGTTTGACCTAACCGAAAATGAGGCGGATGTTTTGAAGACGAATCAGCCTAATGGAGTGATAAGTAAAGGGGATGTGGAAAATAAGTCTATTAAAGAAATGGGTGAAAAAGTTAATTCCGAAAGTGTTAAGACCGAGAAAAGGGTTACTTTTCCAGATCAACCACCAGAAGGACTAGGGAAACGAGAAAAAACAATGCTTCCTACGGACGAGACCAAAGGGGCTTCGAATGAGGAGGTGTCCAATTTTGGGAAGGACAAAACTGGTATGAACTCGAGAATGTCCACCAGAGGAGGAGTTAAACCCGCAGAGAGTAGTGGGTCTCTGGATGTTCTGTTCGGCAAGAATGGTGTCCTGAAACCAGAGCCCCAGGACCCGCACAGCACACTGGGCCCACGCGACCACACTTTAACTGATATAATCATATAACATGTGGCTATAGAAAATATTTTTAAAAAAATTTACTGCATAAATGAACACTCATTCTATTGACATTTTCAACCTAACCTAACATTTTTAATGCATGTATATTTATCATTCAGAAATCATTCTGACAACAAATCAATATTTGATCGTATTTGAAATTTAAATCTGAGAAGATTAAAGAAAGACAAAATTTGTTGTGTTTGTTTTTTGTATTCAAATTATTTTAGCGCCGAATCAAAGGAAGTTTGCTATACTGAGAATGTCAATAGAAAGAGTAAGTAATTTGTCTGTTTCTCTGAAAAATATAAGTGTAGACTTGGTGCTTAGATTTTGATGAGCCAGTTAATTGATGTTAACGTTTTACTCGTTGCAGGAAAACCTATATGTAGAGGAGGCGAGGAGGTCAAAGGAAATGAAAAACATAGAAGTCTGAAGTCCTCAGATGAACTAAATGAAGTGTCTTTACAATGTTTAAAGAAAGATAAAAATAGCCTGGTAGTCCCCAAATCAAGAACTCAAACACACGAACCGAACCTTTCAACAACATTTGTCGAAAACGGGTGTCCTGGAGAAACCTTGACCAGTCTTAGTGCATTGATGTCCATTGCGTCCTCCAATCCTCATGATCGTGTGTTGAAAGAACTTAGCTGACAACAGTTCCCTAGATACCTTGACAATGCCGTCCAGCTTACTGACCATCCATTAGTCGACCAGAGATAGCAGAGGAATGTTTATCAATAACTATTAAATGTAATAATCGTGATATTTTCTATCTTTTGTGCTTTAGCTTTTAAAGGCAGTACACATGATCTTTGAATACTCTTTTGATGAATGTATATTAAGAATACCTTTGATTTGAAGTCCTAACAATTTTTACAAATGCTTAGTTTTGTAACTTTTTAAACAAAACATTGATATCCTTCAAAATCATATTGCCTGAGCCATAAGGTAAAAGGGGTAAATGATTACCTTTATGCCGGATTAAAATAATTTACTTATGAAATAAATTGTACAAGGATGTACGTACTTTTGTAAGAATTGTGGAAGTTAAGATATATGGATGTCGTATATATTAATAAAAATACATCGTTCTTTTATGAAAGTTTCCGGAAAAGGAATATCGATTGTCTATATCATTCCACGGGTAAAATATACACCCGCCCCATGCGGAAGAATTAATTGTACTTTTATGGGGAGGGGAGAATATTAAAATATTCAAACGACCGACTGAAGTCCCTATATCCCTTGACTCGTTTGAAGCGAGACGCTAGATATGACTCTGTTATCAAGTTTCATGTGAAGAAATGCTTATCAAAGACGGTCATTTAATGTCAACATGTGTTGCCTAATATTGGCACTTTTCGTCGTTCTTTACGTTGTATATAAAGTTTATGAATACCACCAAGGAAAAACTTCAGTTGAGAATAAAAATAATCGCTACGTCCTCATAACGGGATGTGATTCTGGTTTCGGAAATGCGTTAGCCCGTTTACTGGATAAACAGGGTGTTCCAGTGTTTGCAGCATGTTTAACCGAGAAGGGTGGAACAGAACTAAAGAAACATACGTCATCACGACTCCATATTTTACAACTTGACGTCACGGATCAGAACAGCATCCGTAATGCTGTGGAATTTGTCAAACGTCATTTGCCAAAATCTTCAGGTAAAAACCCCTTTTATTTTCGTACGATGTTTAGCTTAAGATACGTATGGCAAGCCCCTTTACTCTTTATTCGTGAAATAAAAATTTTCTCTCAATAAGAGAAATATCTCTCTAGCATAGAGAGATATCTCTTTAGATTAAAGAGATATCTCTTTGACTAAAAGAGGTATCTTTATACCTTAGAGAGATATCTCCTTAAACAAAAGAGATATCTCTTTTTGTAAGAGAGATTTCTCTTTTACTTAGAGAGATATCTTTATAAGCTAGAGATATATCTCTTTAAGCGAGAGAGATATATCTTAAAGTTAGAGAGATATCTCTTTACCAAGGTTAAAAGAGATATCTTTCTTAGTTAGAGAGATATCTCTTTAGATTTTCAAAAAGAGAAATCTTTCTAAGCTAAAGAGATATCTCTTTTAATGAAAAGGATATCTCTTTTCCAATGATGCTTAAGATAGAATAATTTATTATCCTACTTTAAACGAAAGCGAAACAGGAAGTAAAGTCTCTGGAATAGGTTCGATGTTATAAGAAAAAAGACTGAGCAAGCAATTACCCAGAATAATATCTGTAATGTGTAGACAAAAATGCTATAAATCCCTTCCTTGAAACAACAAATACTAATGGCAACTTCGTTCATAAAAATGCTAAAATTTTATTAATCAGGAAAACGAAAGTAAGCTTATATGTAATCTCAAATGCAATGGACCGAATTTTCTCAGGTTATAAAATAATCAACTAATTCTTATTTGAAATATAGACAAAATGGACTCAATTGTGATGTTTAGTAAAGGTATAATGTAGAACATCATGAATGTGTCGAATTTAAAAATTCTTTAATGTACTTCCGTCAATAAAAGCTTACTTCCGGTCAAGGGAGAAGTCATTTTTAATGGAATTTAAATAAAATATTGAAGAGAGATATCTCTTTGCAAAAAAGAGATATCTCTCTTTACTTGAGGGATATCTCTTTTAAACACTTTTGAAAGATATATTTCTTTCACTTTAAGAGATATCTCTTAAGATAAACTAATAGAGATATCTCTTTTACTTTAAGAGATATCTCTTTAACTTGGAAAGATATCTTTGAAAATAAAAGAGATATCTCTGTAGGTGAAAGAGATATCTCTTTAACGTTTAGAGATATCTCTTTTCATGAAATAGATATCTCCAATGGAGAAAGTTTAAGAGATATCTCTTTCTCATAGAGATATCTCTTAAACTTAGAGAGATATCTCTTTAAGTTGAGAGATATCTCTATTTTTTAAGAGATAACTCTCTAAATGAGAGATATCCCTGTAATTTTGAGATGAATTTTATTTTCCGAAGAAATAGCAAAAGGGCTTGCCATAGATATGTTCTATTTCCGATAATGCGAAAATTCTCCACAAAGTATTCCACCTTGGTGCCCCAATTATGCTGTTGTACATGTACATAATTATTTTCCGTTTATTTGGTTTCACCACATTATGTTAAACTCAAAATTTTCACACGTCGTAAGATAGGAAAGAGCTATGTTTCTAAAGGTAATACATGTAATTTTTTAAATGACGCACCCCATTTGAAAATCTATTACACTTTACATACATAAAAGTATTCTTCAATTATTCTCTCATTCTTATATCTGTTCAATTCCTGTTTCATTTCAATATTTCTAGGTTTGTGGGGACTCGTCAACAATGCAGGTTTACAGGTTTTACATGCTCCTTTGGAGTTTCAATCTCATGAGGCAGTAGAAAAATGCTTGAAGGTCAATCTAATTGGATCAATAGATGTTACAAGGTCATTTTTACCTCTCCTTAGAAAAGCCAAAGGTAGACTTGTGTACATATCTAGTGACAGTGCCTTTATAGAGTGGCCGTGTCGGGCACCCTACGTCATCAGTAAATTTGGAATCGAAGCTCTTGCAGAATGCCTAAGGTGAGAGGGGCAAAGTTCCATTTACTATGCTTTTTAAAAAACATTATGTCATCATTATATGCCTTTTATTCAATTATAAATCAAAATAAAGAAAGTAAAATCAAAGATCTAGATTCTATTCCAACAAATCTTTAAAAAAAGCAAAAACAAAGAAGAAACATGATGATGGCAGCATCCCAGTATTGACTCTCAGAATCTTACTTATCCAATGTCTGCATAATTTCGATTTTACATTTAATGAACTCAGCACTTAAATGTTAAATTAAAATCACTTAATAAATTACAATGACTTATGCAGTTGTACTTGTAAAATGAAAATGACGATCATATTTCTTAGAACAAGGCAATATATTATATACTGTAGTTTGAACTATAAAGTGGATTTAACAGTTTATGATGATGATCTGTAAATGCTGCTTGTGTGTGTTTGCTTGTGAACAGAGGTGTGAGAATTTTATCTAACATTTACAAACAAAAGATGCATACAGCATCCTTAAAGAAAACAAGTTTTATAGGCGTATTGAAAGATATTATGAGAATGCTCCCCTGGTTTGTTATTACAAATCAGAAACGTTTTCCTATAAATCACGGCTTTACACTGTAGAAGAGAATTGTATCAAGTTGGTGTGACGTCACACACAATCCAGCCAGGGCCATTTAAAACCCGGATCGTAGACCCCAACGACATGAAATCTGCTTTACAGAAGGCGTTTGACGAGGTGGACGAAGAAGTCCAGCATTTTTATGGACATCAATGGTTACAGAAAAGTAAGACCAAAATAATGAATTTATCTTTACCTGAGTTGGAAGTTAAAGACGACAAATGAAATACTTATATTTTTGTACAGTAAAGGAATCGTTCGAAGGAATACCAAAGATTCAATATGAGGATTTGTCACCGGTGACAAATGCCATCTGCCACAGCCTGTTCTCTGTGATGCCCAAAAGACGATACCGATGTGGAAGAATCTGTGAATATTACTTCTATCCCATTTCATTGCTTCCTGAAAGGTTTAACACCTGGTACTGGGCAATGAATCCACAGCCGGATGCAGTTACACGAGTACATAATTAAATTCTGTTTTATGTGTATCGCATGAATACATTTATTTAAATATTTAACTATGACGTACATAAGGTACAAAGAATCCATGAAAATAATAAAATATCTATGAATACTAATATTCATCTTTATCAATTTCTTTGTGATGAGTGGATATTGTTAAATCTGGTTTGCTTGTTGGCGTTGTTTCAACAATTCATCTAGATCCAATTTTAACATTATATAAAATTTCTTTTTTTCTTTTGAATTGTTTTGATAACTTTTCTTTGTTAAAGTATAAACTTGGTCGTTCATAAGTAAAACTGTTTAAGTATAAGTCATGGGATTTTACTTTAGCAGACAAGAAAATTTGGAGTAAAGACCATGACATTCCCAGTCATTTATCTTTCTCAACACATCACATGAAAACTGGCATGAGGCATTTTTGTTCTATTGCCTTGCCAAGTTGACTAAGCTTCTTTTAACCAGACAGGCAAAAGCATTAACACAGTGTTGAATTGAAAAACTAAAATCATTTGAACAATTGATCGATTGTATGTTGTTTAACGTTCCTCTCGAGAATTTTTCATTCATATGTTGTCGCCACAACTTGCTGATGGAGAGCTGCAAATTTTGTTCAATATTCGACACTCAGGAGCATTGAGCAGGGAAGGATTTTTATCGTGCCAGCACCTACTGCGACATGGTACCTCGGTTTATACAGTCTCATCCGAACTTAAGCAAGGGCACTTTTTATACTTTGAAACTGATACTGACTATCTTGAACATTAACGGATAAAACGCTTAGAAACAATGTTTTTTTTAGATTTAAATAAGCTAACATGATGTAATTCCCACATTTCACATACGACTTCATTTCTTCTAAATTCTTATCCAAAGTTTTTTTTATACATGTTGATTAAAGTTCTGAAGTCAATAATTCTATAAAAAAAAGTTACGTGGAAGTACAATCTCTAAACTGCTATTCTCTCTGAGCGTTTCATGAAATATATATAGAGATCTTTCTTCTAATACGATTTTACTTCCTTCAAACTTTTGCTGGTTCTGAAATATATCCTTTAAAGAAGTGTATCTACATCTTCATCATGCTTCTTCCAATTCAGTGCTGTTCATTTTGGCTTCTTAATTTTCTTCCTTATTTGTTTCTTTTCTTGAACTTTAATCGTCATTTAACACTCTACCGTCTCCTTGCTGCTGTCCGCTGTCCTCCGTAACTAGTATTGTCGTTCTTACTTTCCCATAACACCACTTCCATAGTACTTTATTTTCGACTAGAGAAAACTTTTCTGCAAATATTTTGCATAGTTATAATTGTGCCTGGTATGTAGTAACTTAGTAACTTTCTGATTCTTTTTCATGCATATAAATCGTGTTTTAAAAAATAATATTGGATTTAAAGCAAGCTAATGTAACCGAGCAGTAAGGCAGATGTTATGTTTTCATAATTTATTCAGGAAATAAAGGCATTGATCTAAAATAAACAAAGTACATAATAAGTCAAAATTACAAAAATTGAGAAAATAACATATGAGATAATTTACCTACAGTATACGTTTAAGAAAAAATAAACTCCATGAAAAAATGTGTACTGTAAACAATTCAAATTGAAATCTTACAGACTCATTATAATTTCAGTTACAACTTTGAATGCAAAAATACAATAAAGTAAAACGTTTGCAATCAAAATAATAACGTAAATCAAATCTTTATATGGCAATGAAACACATAATCAAATATACAAGTTACATACCATAAGATGCGTATGATGGACACTGGATTTAAAATATACTTTGAACTTCTTTCTTGGAAACGTATTACTGCTCTGATATACAAGGTAAAGCGCGGTAAATTTATACTTATAATGAAAATGTATTATTGGATGAAAAAATAGGAAATAACCAATCAAATGAAAGAGCCAATGAAATCAAAGAATAAAACTTTACTCAGGCAACTCAATCCAGATGCGCAACAGTACTTTTAGTTAATCAAATTTTAAGATTATATTTCTCAAAACGATATGAAAAAATAAATAAAAACGAATAAATACATATAGAAATAGATTTCATAATATCACACTAATATACATGTACAATACAATAGGAATGAAACAGTTCATTCGGAATGTTCATGATGTTTCTTGTCCGTTTATTTTAAGTCGACAGTTTCACTGCACAGTCTATTTCCTGTTAGAACTGCAATGTTTATCAACCTTTAGGCTTTACAATTACAGTGAAGTTCACCTGTAGGTTTTTTTTATTATATGGCAAGATAGCAGCTGAACACTGATTGTATATTATCATTTGCAAAATAATTTCACCCTTATGAGTGACACGTACGGGGCCATCTCATCAGAAATACCTGCTACATGCTAGTGTCGCCTCTAGTGAAGGAACAAATGACACCTGTTTGTCGTGGCTGGGTCAGAAGCGCAATACCTTCCAAAAATACGGCCTAGTTATCAACCTGACCATTATCTGAGTTTTCTATCTTAACTGATACGAATACGAACATGTGCTGCCTATTAATTCTATTGATAATCTTTTTGTATTTTTTATACAAAATTTATGAGTATCACAAAGGAAAAACATCTATTGATAGCATTAATAATCGGTACGTCCTCATAACGGGATGTGATTCTGGCTTTGGAAATGCTTTAGCCCGTTCTCTGGATAAACAGGGTGTACCAGTGTTTGCAGCTTGTCTAACCGAGAAGGGTGGAACAGAACTGAAGAAACACACGTCATCACGACTCCGTGTTCTACAACTTGACGTCACGGATCAGAACAGCATCCGTAATGCCATGGAATTTGTCAAACGTCATTTGCCAGAATCTTCAGGTGAGAATTTATTTAATCAAAAAATATGAGAGGTCAATCTCATGAAAGCTTAACAATACAAATCTAAGAACAGGGCATTAACACAAGCCCCTGGAATTTCCAGAGTTGGGATCAGGTGCCTAGGTAAGCATCCCCTCTTGGACTTTAATGCTTGCCCCGAACCCTTTATATTGATCAAGTGAACAGAACATTCCGTATTGAAATTTAGTGCAAAAACAAAAGTCTAACAACTGCTATTAAAATAGTCAGGTAAAGTGCTACCCAGTGATAGGTTATATTTGCTAATATTAGTAATAAGGTCAATTTATTGGATTGAATATAGCAAATTCTTCTGATAATTTGATTTTCTTGTGTTTGATTGCCGTGAATAAATACTCTATTCTTGTATCTTTAGGTTTATGGGGGCTAGTCAATAACGCTGGTCTACAGGTTTTGCACGCACCTTTAGAGTTTCATTCACCTGAAGCTGTAAAAAAATGTTTATCGGTAAACCTGTTTGGATCCATAAACATGACAAGATCGTTTTTGCCTCTCGTGAGAAAGGAGAGAGGTAGACTTGTATACGTCACTAGCGAGTGTGTTTTCCGGGAACAGGCCTGTCGGGTTCCTTACGTCATCAGTAAAGTTGGAGTTGAAAGTATGGCAGAATGCCTAAGGTAAGAGCTGACTGATTTACATGGTACATGTACTAATTCTTACTTTTCGTCTCGTGACGCAGTGGTTAAAGCGTCTGCTCTAGAGTCGCGAAGTAAAGAGTTGATCCTTACGTCGCGGGTTAGAATCCCATTGTGGGATGTGATGACCGGTCCTTCGGAAGAGACCGTATAATCCTTGGTCCCGTGTCGCAGTAGGTGCTGGCACGAAAAACATTCATCACTGCTCAATGGCCTAAAGTGCCGAGTATAGGACAAAATATGCAGCCAGCAAGTAGTGATGTCTCCATATGCGTGAAAAATTCTCGAGGGACGTTTTAACTAAAAGCAACAAATACGAACAATTTTGCATGTTGATAATTGTAAACTGGAGGAGATGAAATTTTAAGAGAGGACAAACAAGAACCCCCCCCCCCCCAAAAAAAAAAAAAAATCCAGCCACACAGTATTGCAAATAGATAATAAATCTTCACAGCTAACTTGACATTGCCTATTCAGTGTGGATTATTTAGTCCATTAATTCTGAAATCAGCATTTCGTAAGTTGTATGGTCGATACAATGACCCTGTCAGCAAATACATTATATCAATTAGTCGAATGCTGACTGACGGTTTTCATACTAATTCTAGGCAATAAAAACCCATTGAATTGTCGATGGATTTTTTTCTCTTCATTTCCCGATCCTGACAAGGAGCACCTGGCAGGTGTGAGTGGTTGGCATGGAATGCTCACTCCTCTATGGCACCTGATCACACCTCAGATGTTTAAGAGGTGCTTGTGTGCTCTGCTTCAGATTTAAGTTGTTTGAATGGACTTTTAAGCTTGAATGCCGTTTGTTCCTCTGTATACTTTTATTTAAGAACATTCTCAAAGAAGAAATAATAATTTCAAAGAATTTAACCTGATTTTTTTTATTAAAAATAACTTTTACAAACGTTTTAAACCTTTGCTTTTCAGAAGGGAACTGTATGACGTTGGTGTGACGATTCATACTATCCAGCCAGGGGCATTCAAAACAAGCATAATCGTAGATATAAACGAGAATAAAGCTACACTACAGAGAGCATACGAAGCTGCTGACGAAGAAGTTCAGGAGTTCTATGGAAAGCAGTGGTTAAATAAAAGTAAGTTCAAAGAAAGTAAGACTATGGTGAAGACTATTTTTTATGAATAAAATTTAAAATTTACTAAAATGAGTCTTAGTGTTACTCTTGTTTTGTAGCAAAGGAATCGATGGATGGTATTCCAAATGTTCAGTGTAAGGATCTATCCCTGGTGACCACCGCCATTTACCACGCGCTGTTTTCTGTGATGCCAAAGAAACGTTATAGATGTGGACCTGACTGTATATATCATTTTTACCCCGTCTCTCTGTTACCTCAATGGTTCAACACGTGGTACTGGTCAATGACGCCACCGCCGGACGCCATCACTAAAGGACTGAAAAATTAATATATTTATTCCTGACATTATTCTTGTCTTTTATTTTTTTGGTTGAAAAAAAAAATTCTAGAAGTGATTAAATCAGACGCTCATTAAGCCAAATTATTCAAGTAGTCGTCTTCAACAACATTTTCCAATATAATGTAAAGTTATTTACTTGTTACATAGAGCTGATAATAAAAACATAACATAACATACCTATGTCCCTTGTTTTTTTTCAGATTAGATAATTGTTGTATTATTAAGGTCTTTCGTTTCCAACGGAAGACATTATTGTTTTCGTTCGGTTTCTTTTTCCCTATTATTTTTTTCTTACCGATTTTTGTGCACGCGAGTTCTCGGAAACGGCTCAGTCGATTTTCACGAAACTTTCAGATCTGATAGATATTGATCTGAACTTATTGGAAATTTTTTATATTGATGACGTCACTTCCGGTCGTGAGATATGGACGATTTTCTGATTTTTAGAGGGTCGGCTTGTCCTGGTAACTCCTCCTAAACGACTTAAGATATTGAGTTGAAATTTTAAGTGAGAGTGAAGGATGGTTTGCTGAGTTGCATATGGGTGTTCAAAATTTTCTAGCGCAAAAAGGACCGGAGCTCGATAGGGCCCCAAAAATGTCTCAGAAACATTTCACAAAATTTGACACTTTACGTTTCATATCGTCTTACCTGTTCATAATTTGTTAAAACATATTGAAGAGAAATTGTGCAGAATGTTAAAACCTTTTAAATAATACCAAGGAAAAGGGGCTGACCTCTCAAATTAGGGTCTCAGAAGGGCAGAAAGTCCTTTATCGATATCTCTTTATTGTAATAAATAACTGAAGAAAAAATATTCATCTTAACAATTTGCAACACCATATTGTTAAATCATGATCATACATTTTTATGTTACGTAATTAGGGGCCACCAAAATGCAAAATCTTTTGATTCTTTATACCTCCACAGGGAGAATTTTTTTGATAAGTAGTATTAAATAAAAGATGTTCAGAATCGTATTCTAAACAATATACAACAATTCAAATTTCTCAAAACGGCCCCATTAAGGACTTGAAGGGCTGGCCCCTATATATTTCTATTCTAAATAACGAAAAGAAATTTCTTAATAGTTGTTGAACAAAAATAAAATCTTTCAAATATGGAAATTTATTAGTTGATATGAAGGTATATGGTGTGACTCATTAAATTAAGGGCCCAGAAGAGCCAAGAAACTTTCATTTATAGCTTTTTTAAATGTTATATTAATCAAAAAATTAAATCACGTGTGAGAAGTCTTAATATCCTAATGTTTTAAAAAAAATCATAGTCAAAATCATATCTCATCTTATCGAAAACTCTTACGGAAGACCTTCTCGTTGCTCGCAACGAGATCGCATCTATTTATTTTTTTATCATTGGCATGAATTTTAGTTTTCACACTCATATAGCATATAAACATTATTTAAAGTATTTACACAATTATTTACGCTTTCACATTATCCAAAATGATACAAAAAATATACCTGAAATTTGAATTTATGGAAGAGAGAGAGAGAGAGAGAGAGAGAGAGATTATTTTGAAGATAGTGCGCGATGAAAGTTTTTTTAATACCAGATATGCAATACAACATATCACATTTGTTCTTCAAGCTAAATTAAAGATAAAATGATATTTTTACTACATTATTTGTTGATCAACGGAATATTCTGTAGTCAAATTTAGTGCAAATTTTAGTTTTCACACTCCTATAGCATATAAACATTATTTAAAGTATTTACATAATTATTTACGCTTTCACATTATCCAAAATGATACAAAAATATACCTGAAATTTGAATTTATGGAAGAGAGAGAGAGAGAGAGATTATTTTGAAGATAGTGTGCGATGAAATTTTTTTTTAACCAGATATGCAATACAACATATCATATTTGTTCTTCAAGCTAAATTAAAGATAAAATGATATTTTTACTACATTATTTGTTGATCAACGGAATATTCTGTCGTCAAATTTAGTGCAAAAACAAATTGCTATCAATTGGTATGAAAAACATTAGCCAAAATACAGCCAATAATTTAATTTTGTAAACATGGTCATTATTACAATCATAGAATTTTTAAAAATGCTGGTTGTTAAAATCCATTTATTTTATGAGTATATGTACTACAATATGTATGTTCATACCAATCAGAGAAATTTGTCGAATACATAACGTGTATTAGAAATAAAGAAGGGGGTTTGGCTTTTCCCTCGGTGGCAAATTTTATTCTATAGTATTGCGAGGATTAAGCTGACTAGTTAGTATTAAAATTCTACTCTGTAACACCGGTACAATGTTCATGTCTAAACATGTATATTTTTAAATATCTTCATTTTCCTTTCGATATCTTACGATCTAAGAATCAAAGGTGTACAGATCGACTATATTCTAAATTTTCGCAAATCCTTTTCCCTGTGTGAATAATAAAACACAGAACTAAAATTCAAGTATAAAGTCATTAATGTAAACGAGAAAGAACGGCTGCAATCATTGCAGTAATATTTCTACAAAAACTCTCCAACGCGTAAAATGTATTTTGCAACTGCTCATCGACCTACCTTGCAACTCAGACAAGCCTATATAACAACACATCACACATTGAATGTGGAGGTCTTAACGAATTCTAATTTAAGCCATTGTAAGGTGTTGGCTTAAATTGCTTGCATTTAAAAAAAAAACCCAGATAGAATCTTTTTATATGTGAAGCATAGTTATGGTTGAACTTCGCTAAAAAACAACGGAAGCCAAAAAGTGTCTTTTTTATTTACACTGAAAACTTTTGATGAGAATGCGATCAAGCATTCAAACTTGAGCGCATTATTTGAAGACGGTCATTTAAATCTATAATCATGACTCATGATGAGTTCCCAAAAAGTAATATTTCAATTCAGGAATAGATACTTACAGACAACATTGTTTAACAAATCAATTTTTGAGGATAATTGATTGACTGTTGGGGATATGGTTTAATTTTTGAATTATTCAGATGTGCTGAAAGTGAAATTTAAGATAAAGAATGTTAATCATACTCTAGTTCTAATAAAAGTATAGAAAAACACAAACCTATATAAACATGAGAGCTGGATTAGGTAGCATGTAGGAGTAAACATCCCTTGTTGTCACATCCGCCGTTTGTTACTTTGACTAATATGACAAACAGAAAAAAATCCGTAGGAAATATATATCCTGAAAATATCATGGTATCAACCATTAATATTTCTCTCTTTTTTCTTAATTTTCAAATTCATTTAACTCAAAAGATGTTTCTTCATTTCAAATAAACTCTGTAGGATTCAAACACCCGAGAAGGTTTACGAGAAGTGCCATCGTTGTAGTTCTCAAAATTTTGTATCTGCTACGCGATTGAATCCATTATCACACAAACTCAAAGGTCGTCTGTTTATGAGTATTCTTTTAAAAACTGTTTTACAGTAACTAAGGATGTTTTCAAAATAATTGTTTATGTAGTATAAATATTTTTAAAACCCTTTCCGAAACCTATAGCAGAATCAAAGTTTTAATTACATTACAATCACCACTCTCTCATCCTCCATAATACCTGAATTTTGACATCGATTTTTGTTTTTATAATATTTATAATTCTTTGTAAACATTAATTAAAAAGAATCAATTACCTGCAAGAATTCTTAAACAATCACTAATAGCTTAAAATAAAGATAGCAGATGTAAAAAAAAAAAACATTTTTTTTCTCTTTTTTTTCTTAATCTTCAAACTCTTTTAACTCAAAAGAATAATTGTTCATTTCAAATAAAATTTGTTAGAAGAGTCGAAGTCATCATTGAAGCTCTCAAAATTTTGTATAGATCTGGTACGCGATTAAGTGACTCCATTATCAAACAGACTCAAAGGACGTCATTTTATGAGTTGTTTTTTTTAAAACTGTTTTACATTAATTTAGGATGGTTTTCAAAATGATTGTTTAGTTGGTATCAATGTCTTTTTAACCCTTTCCGTAACCTATAGCAGAATCAAAGTTTATATTGCCATTACCTCATCCCCCCCATAATCTTTGAATCTTGACATCAATTTTTGTCTTTATCATCTTTATATTTTTTTTGTAAACATTACTTTTTAAAAAATCATTTTACCTTGTTTCGAACACCCAAAAAGCTTCACGATTTATCTTCTTTTAAAAAAAAATTAAGATTGATTTTGTGTGATCGTGCATAAAGTGTGCGCAACCGCTTTATATTTAACTTACAATGTCTCTGCAATTTTCAGTGTTCGACACTTTTGGCTTCCATACTGAATATAACAGGAAACATAGTTAAGTATTACCTTCGAAGGCTTAGATTAAATTCCTGTACATAAAAATTGTGTCGAGGCACAGATCTTTGGGAAATAAGTGTAACATCATGGAAGTGTCAGATATGAATTTGGACCAAAGCTATCTAAGATCTAAAGTAACCCCAGGAGCACCGTAAACGACACTGACTAAACTTCTACAAAAGTGGGCAACTGAAGTGCCAGAACAAGAAGCGTGTGTTTTTTATAACTTTGGCAAGCCAAGAACTTCTATCACCTATGAAAAACTGTACCAGGATGCAGTATTGCTGTCAAAAGAACTTTTGGAGCTTGGAATAAATAAGGGCGACGTAATAGCAATAGGTGGAAACAACACTATTGATGGCTTGTGAGTACGTTTGGTGCACAGCTTGCAGGAGCATGCCCTTTACACTTCAATTTTCCTGACAAATCTGGAGAGAGCATAAAAAGAATTATCAGCAAAGTCGGAGGATGTAAAATGCTACTTTTTGATCCTGGAGACAATGACGTTCACTGGGAAATATGTCAAAATTTTCTGCAAGGGGATCCAAAAACTGGTGTTGTTGTCGGCTCCGAAATACCATCTGTAAAATGGGTCGTGTTACAGACACCCCTGCAATCTTCTGAGGCATGTTTTACGATAGAAGATGTTTATAGCAAGGAGAATATCAAGTTACCAGAAATAAAACCAGATGACAGGTGCGCTATTCTTCTGACATCCGGGAGTACAGGGTTACCAAAAGATGTACAATATAGTCATCATCGTATAATTGAATCTGCATACAATCTCCTGCATGCAGCTGGCTTGGATGACAAAGAAGATGGACAGCTTTCATTGTACAATGATCGGCCATTTTACTGGTTAGGGGGATACCCGAGCTTTGCTTTTCCATTATTTGTTGATCAACGGAATATTCTGTCGTCAAATTTAGTGCAAAAACAAATTGCTATCAATTGGTATGAAAAACATTAGCCAAAATACAGCCAATAATTTAATTTTGTAAACATGGTCATTGTTACAATCATAGAATTTTTAAAAATGCTGGTTGTTAAAATCCATTTATTTTATGAGTATATGTACTACAATATGTATGTTCATACCAATCAGAGAAATTTGTCGAATATATAACGTGTATTAGAAATAAAGAAGGGGGTTTGGCTTTTCCCTCGGTGGCAAATTTTATTCTATAGTATTGCGAGGATTAAGCTGACTAGTTAGTATTAAAATTCTACTCTGTAACACCGGTACAATGTACATGTCTAAACATGTATATTTTTAAATATCTTCATTTTCCTTTCGATATCTTACGATCTAAGAATCAAAGGTGTACAGATCGACTATATTCTAAATTTTCGCAAATCCTTTTCCCTGTGTGAATAATAAAACACAGAACTAAAATTCAAGTCATTAATGTAAACGAGAAAGAACGGCTGCAATCATTGCAGTAATATTTCTACAAAAACTCTCCAACGCGTAAAATGTATTTTGCAACTGCTCATCGACCTACCTTGCAACTCAGACAAGCCTATATAACAACACATCACACATTGAATGTGGAGGTCTTAACGAATTCTAATTTAAGCCATTGTAAGGTGTTGGCTTAAATTGATTGCATTTAAAAAAAAAAACCCAGATAGAATCTTTTTATATGTGAAGCATAGTTATGGTTGAACTTCGCTAAAAAACAACGGAAGCCAAAAAGTGTCTTTTTTATTTACACTGAAAACTTTTGATGAGAATGCGATCAAGCATTCAAACTTGAGCGCATTATTTGAAGACGGTCATTTAAATCTATAATCATGACTCATGATGAGTTCCCAAAAAATAATATTTCAATTCAGGAATAGATACTTACAGACAACATTGTTTAACAAATCAATTTTTGAGGATAATTGATTGACTGTTGGGGATATGGTTTAATTTTTGAATTATTCAGATGTACTGAAAGTGAAATTTAAGATAAAGAATGTTAATCATACTCTAGTTCTAATAAAAGTATAGAAAAACACAAACCTATATAAACATGAGAGCTGGATTAGGTAGCATGTAGGAGTAAACATCCCTTGTTGTCACATCCGCCGTTTGTTACTTTGACTAATATGACAAACAGAAAAAAATCCGTAGGAAATATATATCCTGAAAATATCATGGTATCAACCATTAATATTTCTCTCTTTTTTCTTAATTTTCAAATTCATTTAACTCAAAAGATGTTTCTTCATTTCAAATAAACTCTGTAGGATTCAAACACCCGAGAAGGTCTACGAGAAGTGCCATCGTTGTAGTTCTCAAAATTTTGTATCTGCTACGCGATTGAATCCATTATCACACAAACTCAAAGGTCGTCTGTTTATGAGTATTCTTTTAAAAACTGTTTTACAGTAACTAAGGATGTTTTCAAAATAATTGTTTATGTAGTATAAATATTTTTAAAACCCTTTCCGAAACCTATAGCAGAATCAAAGTTTTAATTACATTACAATCACCACTCTCTCATCCTCCATAATACCTGAATTTTGACATCGATTTTTGTTTTTATAATATTTATAATTCTTTGTAAACATTAATTAAAAAGAATCAAATTACCTGCAAGAATTCTTAAACAATCACTAATAGCTTAAAATAAAGATAGCAGATGTAAAAAAAAAAAGAAACCTTGAAGACAGACATTTACTTAATATTCTTTGTCTATCGGTAAGGCAGACTTTTAATGAATTTCTTTACGTTTTTATTCAGTCTTAAAACATACACCTTCACAATTTATTATCTTTTTTAAATTTATAGATTAATTTAGTGTAATCTTGCATACAGTATATACAGAACCGCTATATAATTTACTTTAAAAATCAGCTGCAATTTTCAGTGTTCGACACGTGTTGGCTTCCATACTGAATATAATTAAGTAAAAGAAGTGTAAAACTACCTTCGAAGGCTAAGATTAAATTCCTGTACATAAAAATTGTGCCGAGGCAGATACATATATACCTTTGGGAAATAAGTGTGAGATAATAGTAGTGTCAGATATGAATTTGGACCAAAGCTATCTAAGATCTAAACTAACCCCCGGAGCACCGTATACGACGCTGACTAAACTTTTAAAAAGGTGGGCAACTGTAGTACCAGAACAAGAAGCGTGTGTTTTGTACAACTTTGGCAAGCCAAGAACTTCTATCACCTATGAAAAACTGTACCAGGATGCAGTATTGCTGGCAAAAGGACTTTTGCAGCTTGGAATAAATAAGGGCGACGTTATAGGAATAGGTGGAAACAACACTATTGAATGGCTAGTGAGTACGTTTGGTGCACAGCTTGCAGGGGCATGCCCTTTACATTTCAATTTTCATGACAAATCTGGAGAGAGCATAAAAAGAATCACCAAAGTCGGAGGATGTAAACTGCTAATTTTTGATCCTGGAGACAGTGACGTTCACTGGGAAATATGTCAAAAATTCCTACAAGTGGATCCCAAAACTGGTGTTGTTGTTGGCTCCGATATACCATCTGTAAAATGGGTCGTGTTACAGACACCCCTGCAATCTTCAGAGGCATGTTTTACAATAGAAGATGTTTATAGCAAGGAGAATATCAAGTTACCAGAAGTAGACCCAGATGATACGTGTGCTATTATTCTGACATCCGGGAGTACAGGGTTACCAAAGGCTGTACAATATAGTCATCACCGTATTGTTGAATCTGCATATAATCTACTGCATGCAGCTGGCTGGGATGACAAAGAAGATAGACAGCTTTCATTGTACAATGATCGGCCATTTTACTGGTTAGGGGGATACCCGAGCATAGCTTTTCTAAGAGGAGGAAAACTTATAACCCAGAAGAACACCCTTCTTTTTTCAAGCATTGCAAAAGCTATGGAATACACTTCAAGTATTATAGAGGAAACAAGGCCCAAAGTCGCCATGATTGTCGTTCCTTTCCTGATGGAACTACTGATGTCAGGAGATTTTTCTTGGAAAATTCGAACAGTTATCACAGGAGGTCAGCCTGTTCCAGCCTCTTGCTTGGCAGCCATCGGGAAAAGATACGATACGCTTTTTGTTATATACGGCTCAACAGAAGTTGGTTTTATAGCTGGAAAGCTGTATACTTCGCCTGATGACAGATACATTGGTCTATCGCCGTTACCTGGAGTGGAAATGAAAATTGTAGAGAAGGACGGAATGATGGTTCCCTTTGGATCGAAAGGAGAAGTGCTTTCACGCAGTTGTTTACCATTCCCAGGTTACATCAATGAAGCTGAAAAAACCGCGGCTGTTATTACTCCTGCTGGATGGTATAAAACAGACGATTTCGGACATATTAATTCTGCTGGTTGCCTTGAAGTATTCGGCAGAGTATCTGACGTAATGGAAATCTCTGGAGCTAAGGTTCTGCCATCCTTTCTCGAAGAAATTATTAAAAGGAATCCCAGTGTTAAGGAAGTGGTAGTCTTCTCCATAAAAGACGAAAAACACTGTGACGACATTCCTTGTGCAGCTGTTGTTAAAAAGGACGGGGTGACCTTGACTGAGGAATCCCTCAAAGATTTTATCAAACAAGAGCTCAATGTTTCCGAGGAAGCTATATTCATGGAACATATTTATGTACCGAAGTACATCGTGTTCCACGAGAAGCTACCGAAAACTTCAACTGGTAAAAGCGATAGGAAGATGACAAAGAGCGTTTCTTTACCATTCATCAAACAAGCCTAAATGAAATGTAAACGAGATCTAAAACAAGATACTAATAACTAGGAATAACCAATGCACTAGACTTGAAAGACTCTTACAAAGCTGTACATATTTTATTGATGTAGTAATCACATACATACGCATATGGTCATGTTTCTCCCAGTTGAATCCATACGCAAGAGCATGGTATTTAAAAATTAAACCGAGACAAACTACTTACAAAGAGGTTGATGTTACAGTGTGTTCCACAACCTTTCTATAAGTAGTACTACGAAAGATCTACGATCTTTGAAATGTAAATAATTCTGGGTAGTATTTTATCTGACATATTTCATACTAATTGCCACGTGTTAGTTTGTATACGTTTTTATTGCATACTTAGTAATAAATACAGGATTTTTGCATGCGATATGTCTGGCGTCACAATATGACGGTCTTTGCTGATATGGATTTGTGGGGCTGATACGGATCAATATCACACCCCTAGTACATTAAAACTTAAAAAAAAGAAACAGTAGTTGTGATCATACACATATTTTAGGGGTTCATATTTTCCTAATTTTAACTTTTAGAATGTAAGGATAATCTACTTGACAAATAAAAGATATTTTCAAATTACACATTTGAAATAGAAGTAGAGACAAACCCAAACCATATAAGACAATAGACCGTGTACATGTATGTAAGAAGTCCGTGCATGATTATTTCTTACTTTCTTCTCAACGTAATGTGTACGGTATTTATACTAAGTATGTAATAAACATAATACAACATACCCTTTTCTACATCATATCCTGTATCAGCCCTCGGGCCTTTGGCCCTCTGGCTGATATTGGTGTCTCGGGCTGATACAAGGTGTGATATGGAAAAGGGTATATATTATTCTCTCTATATAGCTACTCATATGAAGTATTTAATACATATTTTATTTTTCATATTTATAAATAAATTGTTGGCAAAAGCTTTTAAAATAAACCGTTTTAAGTTTGAAATCACAAATTTCATCAATTTCAATAACATCAACACTTTTAAACACTTATCACAATCATTCCCCACCAAATATAAATAAAAGTTCGGGCTCTTCGACGTCATAGACAGGTTATTTTTCAATAAAACGGGAACTTGCATTATCATTGGTGATTTGCAGTTAAAAAAAAAATCCTGATTTTTTACAAAAATTCTCAAAATTTATCATTTAAAATTGCTGGAATTTGTGATTTACCAATAATTATACTGGTAGATATGGAGATTTAATCACAAATAGCTTATTGTTATATTAGAATAAAAAATAAACAACTTCCAAGAAAATTTGAAATTTCCATATTAGGTCATCTGAATTAATTCAGGTAACCTATTTCTATCTGATTCGTCCCTCGTTGTGCATCGTCCTTCGTACATCATTTTCTTTACTTCTGGATATCAAGCAGCGACTCTGTTGGCTTGATTGTAATAAGCATTGACCCCTGTCCCAAAATTTGTGAAATCATTGCCCCAGGGTTATATAGTGAAAATGCATTATTTCCTTGAAATTTTTCTTTTCTGCTCCTTGGCATTAAATAAACTAACCAAGTGCATAGTTGAGTTGAAAATGACTGCCTCTTCCAAAATTGTGAATTTCATAGCCCCAGTGTCAGGGGTTCTAGCGCTAGGGTGGGGCTATATAGATTATATAATAGTGAAAATGCATAAATTCTTTGAAATTCCTCTTCTCTGTTCTCGGGCATTAACTAACCAAGTGCATATTTATGTTGAATAAGGCTGCCTCTTCAAAAATTGTGAATCTAATGGGCGGGGCTATATTGATTATACATGTATAGTGAAAATGCATAAATTCTTTGAAATTCTTCTTCTCTCTTCGTAGGCATTAAATAAACTAACCAAGTACATAGCTATGTTGAATAAGAATGCCTCTTCCAAAATTGTGAATTTCATGGCGCCTGGATTTGGGGTCCTGGTGTTAAGGTGGGGCTTTATTGATTGAAAATGCATCAATTCTTTTAAAATCTTCTTTTCTGCTCCTGGTTATTAAACCAATGAACTTTGCACATAGTTATGAGGAGGAAGGATGCCTCTTTGAGATTTGTGAATTTCAGGGACCCTGGGTCAGGACTTCTTGTGTTAGGGCGGGGCTCTAATGATTATATAGTCAAAATGCATGAATTCTTCGAAAATCTTTTCCTTTGCTCCTGGGTATTAAGCCAATGATCTTACTATATATTTATGACGAAGAAAGCTGCTTCTTCCAAAATGGTTAATTTCTGAGGCCCTGGGACAGAGGTATTTGGTGTGTGTGTGTGTGTGGAGGGGGGTACATAGTCTGAAAATGATTTAATTCTTTGAAATCTGCACTTTGGTATTAATCAACAACATGATGAAATAAAATTTATAAAATTTCCAAAATTTTGAAAGCGGTTTATGAGTATTACAAAGGAAAAACGTCTGTCGACAACAAAAATAATCGCTACGTTCTCATAACGGGATGTGATTCTGGCTTTGGAAATGCGTTAGCCCGTTTACTGGATAAGCAGGGTATACCAGTGTTTGCAGCATGTTTAACTGAGAAGGGTAGAACAGAACTGAAGAGACATACATCATCACGACTCCATGTTTTACAACTTGACGTCACGGATCAGAACAGCATTTGTCACGCTGTGGAATTTGTCAAACGTCATTTGCCTAAAGTTGCAGGTGAGAGGCCTAATGATTTAGTAACTATCTAATGATAGAATTTTGTGAGAATAAGTTTTAGCATCTCTCCACATCGAGTGTGGGTTCTATTTACAAATCTTGATTAAAACTTTGAATTTATTGTCTTACTTTTTTCTAATTCTATTTTAGACTTGTGGGGAATTGTCAATAATGCTGGTCTTCAGGTTTTACAAGCACCTTTAGAATTTCACTCCCATGTGGCGATTGAAAAATGTTTAAGAGTGAACCTACTTGGTTCGATTGACGTTACAAGGTCATTTTTGCCTCTTCTTAGGAAAGCCAAAGGTAGAATGATATACCTATCGAGTGACAGTGCCTTCATAGAATGGCCGTGTCGGGCACCTTACGTCATCAGTAAATTTGGAATCGAAGCTCTTGCAGAATGCCTAAGGTGAGAAATAGAGTTCTAATATATAACACTACCTTAAAAATGTAAGTCTTTGCTATCAGAGCGTTGCACCCATTTCAAATTACTCAGTTTCAAATTGTTTTCCTCATATGGAATGGAAGCAAAGGCAATTTTACAGTTTGGAACCCTCAGTAACAAGCTAAATTTACATTTAATTATGTAATTTGCAATTTAGAATTTTGAGCTTTCTATGTAACGTTAAAAATCACTAGAGGTACTATGAGCACTGAGCTCACTAAATGATACACCCGCCTCCCATATAATTATAATGACAAAGTCCATGATTTGCTCTTGGAGATCCGAAATGAATAAAGTGTCAGATCAAAAAATCAAATAAATGTTGCACAAAAGCATTATGTAATAAATAATCTGTAAAAGTGTCATGAAATTTTATTCTGCAGCAGTGAAGGAATTGCAAATAAGTGATGGGTGTCCTTCAATATTATAGAAAGAATAGCTGTGTCCATGTCTTGCTATGGGAAATTCGAAATATATGTCGGGTCAAAAAGTAAATTAGAGGGTCACAGTGACACCGTGCAACGAAGATTATGCGAGAGTTTCATTCAATAACATTCAGTTGTATAAGAGGAGTTACGGTTAAGAGGTGAGTATCCCAAAGTGCAACAGACAGACAGAACATCCCGATCACTAGATTCCCTCCAACTTTACAAGAGTGGTCTATAAAAACAGACCCTGATGATGAATATACAGACGCTGATGATGGGTTTACAGACCCGGGTGATGGGTATACAGACCCTGGTGCAAGGTGGTCAACAGGTGTCTCTTTTGGAGGCGACATCACACATCTGTCACTCTCCGGACGGCTCATAGGATATCAGAATGAAAAGAAATCATTATGAAAGACGAAATTAACAAGGATAATAAGGGCATTGTAATTGACCCTAAGAATGAGTCACCTGTCTACATTAATAAAACGCTGGATCGCTTCGAAGAGAATACTTTAGTAGTAAAGTATACATTTTTAAGCATTTAAAATCACAATCGACAAATCAAAGGTACGTCAACGCGGAAAACCACCTCTCAAATGAGCATATTTAAAAATCATGATAGCAGTAAACGTGGACTTCAATACTAATAACGTCGCTTCCGTTACGCTCTCAAGAACAAACTAACCCACCCACACCCAAATACAAGCACCTTATTCCGTTGCGAGTGGAGGGGATAATTAAACGCTTAGACATTTTCGGTAATGTGATCCCTACTATCATGCGTCGGAAAATCATGAAAAGGTACTCTTTGTTGCAGACCTGTTTGAATGCAATCATGTTAAATAATGGAAAACTAATCAGCAATTGTATTTTTTAATCAACAACGATTCAATTTCAAAGTGAGGAAGAATCCTCGTATTCAACTTCTTGCCATTATCATTACTCCAGGAGTCCAGATTGGATCATAATTGGGGTACAAAATTTTATATAATTTATCTTTAGTTTCTGTATAATTTATATAATTTCTTGTGAAATGAAAATAATACAATTGGTTTACTTGAAGCTTATAGAGCTGATAATGTCTATTATAATTCTCATTTCTTCGTAAATCTCAATATTTCACAGTACATGTATTTACATGTATCCATTTGCTCCACATTTCACTATTTTTTTTTTAATCTGAATTTCATCAACAGCAATAATATTAGATTCAAATGGAAAATAGTCTGAAGTATGATGCATTGCTTACTTTTCATATTGAATATTATGTCTAATCTAATACAGTGAATAATAAGATCAGAATTTTTTTAATTTCATACCACCCTACATGTACTCTGAGCAATGAGCTCATTAAATTATACCGTGTCTCCCGTATGATAATAATAGCAAAGTCTATGTTTTGCCCTGGGAGACCCAAAATAAGTGTCAGATCAAAAAGAAAAGAGGTGCATATTATAATGGCATTATATTATAAAGAATCTGTGAATGTATCATTAATTTTTTTTTCAGTGGACTGGTAAAGGAAGAGTTGTAGATAAGAGATGGGAACCCTTCGATATTGTAGAAAAAATGGCGGTGTCCGTGATTTGGTATGGAGAAACCCAAAATATGTGTCGGATCAAAAAGTAAAAGTAGAGATCACAATGGCATTATGTAACAAAGATTCTTTAAAAGTCTCATTAAATTTCATTCAGTGGTATGACAGGAGTTGCGACGAAGAAATGTGTACTCCTAAGCGTAACAGACGGATGGTCAACCCGATCACTATATACATTCTCAATTTTTAAGTTGGATTAAAAATATGAGTTATATATGAAAATAAATTTACTATCCTACATATCTAATTCACATCAGAAAACATTATGAAGAGTTGCTTTTTAAATCAGAATATCACATTTGTAAAGTTAAAAGCATCCATCATTCCATCTACAAGAGTTATCTTCCTTTTAATTAGATCATATTAGTTTCAAAATACTCTTTTCTGCAACTCCTCTTATACCACTGAATGAAATTTAATGATACTTTTACAGAATGTTTGTTACAAAGTGTCATTGTGCACCTTCTATTTTATTTCTTCATCGGACATATTTCGGTTTGCACATAGCGAAAAATTGACATACCATTCTCTCTCTCTAATACTAGTAATGAAGGTTGCCCATCTCTTATCCTCAACTCCTCCTAAACTACTGAATAAAAATTAATAACTTTCAAAGATTCTTTGTTACATAATGCCATTGTGAACCTTCTATTTTACATGTTTATTTGACGCCTATTTCGGGTTTTCCAGAGCAAAACATGCACTTTGCCATAATAATCTTTTGGGAAGCGGGGGTATAATTTAGTGAGCTCAGTGATCACAGTACCTCTAGATTTTATCATAAAATGGATAAACCTGATATTTATACACACCAAAATCCATATTTTAAAAATATGTAATTTCATTATCAAAATCATCAATATTCAAAATATAATGTACCATTTTCCAACATGATTATATCATTTATCATGTAGTTTAGTGACGGCATCGGGAGGTGGCGTCATTGACCAATACCACGTGTTGAACCATAGCGGTAACAGAGAGACGGGGTAGAAATAATATTTACAGTCAAGTCCACATCTGTAACGCCTCTTTGGCATCACGGAAAACAGCGCGTGGTAAATGGCGGTAGTCACTGGGGAAAGATCCTCATATTGAGTCTGTGGTATCTCATCGAAGGAATCTTTTGCTACAGACAAAATAATAACTCTTGTCTTTATTTATTAACTCACATAAACGAAAAACCATTATTTAAGTCTTACTTTTCTGTAACCATTGCTGTCCATAAAATTGCTGCACTTCTTCGTCCCCTTCGTCAAACGCCTTCTGTAGAGCAGATTTCATCTCGTTGGGGTCTACGATCCAGGTTTTAAATGAGCCTGGTTGGATTGTGTGTGACGTCACACCAACGGTATACAATTCTCGTCTACAATATGCAGTGTAAGTTAATCAGATTAAATGTTTTATTAAGCATATATATTTAAAATCTTTCTTGAAACAATATCTACAACAGTATGCCATCTACCTTTTTTAAAATCTCTTTGAATTACTAGTAATAGTACATAAATCTGATATGGATCACATTACCGAAAATGTCTAAGCGTTTAATTATCCCCTCCACTCGCAACGGAATAAGGTGCTTGTATTTGGGTGTGGGTGGGTTAGTTTGTTCTTGAGAGCGTAACGGAAGCGACGTTATTAGTATTGAAGTCCACGTTTACTGCTATCATGATTCTTGGCAGATTTAGTCCTATCAAACGGGAACGTTAATTGCGCCGCCTGTCGCCGTAATTGAGTTAGGTCCCTTGAAGTTCTTTAATATTTGTCCAGTGAAAATAGCTGTAACATACGTAAATCAAAGTGACCTTTGAAACAATATGGCGATCTCCATGCAATTTGATGTGGAGTATAACCCAACAACCTCATACAGCTGTGGGCAGTGGGCACATCTCAAAAGTGGTAGAAAATATCGTTCTTCGTGGATTCTTTGTCAAGAGTTTGACGACACTTTCTACATATTCCCTTATCAATTATTATCAATGAGTCGTGATATTTGATTGGCTTAAATTGATGCACCTAAAATGCGGAACACGGACCTATGTGGTCCTTTCAATAAATCTTGAAAACATATATAATCAAAAGAAAAAAGAATACAAATTAATCACTCTCCTGTTCTTACCGTATCTCACGTCCTAACTTTCATCCCTTGTAAATTAAATACTCTTCTTTTGCATAAAACACGAACAGACTTTAATTCAGCCGAAAATCGTCGATTAGTAAAAACCTTGCGTAAACTCGGACTTCGCAGCCAATCAAATTCGTCTGCGCGAGTTCTCAAATTTTCAGCCAAATCTGCCAAGGGTTGTAGAGTAGATTTCGGATCAGAAACCCTTGGCTAGCGAAGATGACTTTAGTAGTAAAGTATACATTTTTAAGCATTTAAAATTATAATCGACAAATCAAGGGTACGTCAACGCGGAACACCACCTCTCAAAAGAGCATATTTAAAAATCATGATAGCAATAAACCTGGACTTCAATGCAAATAACGTCGCTTCCGTTACGCTCACAAGAACAAACCAACCCACCCACACCCAAATACATGCACCTTATTCCGTTGTGAGTGGAGGGGATAATTAAATGCTTAGACATTTTCGGTAATGTGATCCATATCAGATATATGTACTATAACTAGTAATTCAGAGAGATTTAAAGAAAAAAGGAGATGGCATACTGTTGTAGATATTCTTGAGATAATGCATCTTGTATCAAGAAAGTATAGGCACTTGGGTCAAGGATACTGTATTTTTTCTATATAATGTATTGTCGAGGAAATTCGAACTATACTCGGAACAATTTCTTTTTAGTGTGCAGTGTTAATTTTTCGTTTTTTGTAAACCTTTCTGCTTCATATACACTAGAATGTCACGGAAGTTCGATTTTATGCACGCTTTAAAAATGACACATCCCACTGTATACTAAAAAGAAACAAGGCTTGCAACTTCATTTGCCCCTTTCCGTGCCCCAGACTCGATTTTTTCCTTTTAAAAATTATATGCGCCGCTTACCAGCTGAATTATGCATCCCCATCTCTGCAAATAATTCTTATATTATTAGCTTTCATGTGAAGACATATGGCCGAAGTATGCTTGAAGCTCGCTGCTGATCCTGTTAGCTTCCAGGGTCCGTGGATAATAATTTGGCTTCTCTCATCGTATCATTGTCCTATGATATTTCTGCATCATTCACTGTTGTAAAACTCGATGTAGATCATTGTCCTTCTTATACATTGTTAATTGCTCATTCCAATTCAGTTATCATTGTTTACCATTGAATATCATTGAATATCATTGAATATCATTGAATACCATTGAATACCATTGAATATCATTGAATATCGTTGCATACTGTTGTATATCATTGTATCCATTGTGTAGCAATTACTCAATATACACTTTGTGTACATCATTGTATTGATACCTTGTGTACATCATTGTGTTGATAATTCATTTGACAAATAATTAATAAAGCCATGACAGAAACTGCCAATCATTGTTTGTCTATTTTGTCGACATAATCCAAAATGAAACACAAAAAATATTTCTGAAAGTTGAATTTATGGAAACGGAAAAGGGAACAGAGAAAGAGGGAGAAAGAGTATTTATTTAGAAGATAGTGTTCGATGAAAGTTTATTACCAGTTTTGAAATACAACATATCATATTTGTTCTAAAATAAATGATATTTCTATATATTATTTGTTGATTAACGGTATATTGTGTAGTCAAATTTAGTGCAAAAACAAAAACCTAACAATTGGTATGAAGAAATCAGCCAAAATACAACTAATGTAATGTGTTTGTCAACATGATCATTATTACAACAACAGGATTATTAAAAAATCTGACTTTAAATGCAGTTGTTGAAATCCCTGTAGTAGGTGAGCATATGTTCTCCAAACCAATCGGAAAAATTTGTCGGCTACATAACATTTATCAGAAATAAAGAAGGGGGATTTGGATTTTCCCTCGAGGAAAATCTTATTCTAGAGTATTGCAAGGAGAAAGCTGACTAATGGGTTTCTCTGTAACAAGGGTACATGTCTATAGGGATCAAAAAATATAAATAGGGCATTAATTCTATGCATATTTTTAAATATCTTTTTCCCCATTGGATATCTAACGATCTACATGTATTTGTAGCATTTTAAAAGCCATTTTTGAAATAATCAAAGGTATTTTGTACAGTCAATTATATTCTATATTTTTGCACATCCATTTTCCTTACGTGTGAATAATAAAACAGAACTAAAATTCAATAACAAATGTCATTAAAGATAAACAAGAAAGAAGGGATGCAGTATTTGCAGTAAAATTTCTGCAAGAACTCCCCAACGTGTTTATTTTGCAACTGCTCTTCGACGAACTTTACAACTCAGACAAGTTTATGTTAATAACATATCACACATTGAATGTGGAGATGTTATCAAATTCTAATTTAAAATTGCTTGCATTAAAAAAAACATAGTTATGGTTCACTAAAAAACAACGGAAGCCAAAAAGTGCCTTTTTTAATTTACACTGAAAACTACTGATGAGAGTGCGATCAAACATTTAAAACTTGAGTATATTATTTGAAGACAGCCATTTAAATCTATAATCATGACTCATAATGAGTTCCCCAAAACAGTATTTCAGTTTCAGGAATAGATACTTACAGACAACATTGTTTAACAAATCAGTTTTTGAGGATAATTGATTGACTGTTGAGGATATGGTTTAATTTTTATTCAGATGTACTGAAAGTGAACTTTAAGATAAAGAATATAAATCAAGCTCAAGCGTCTTTAAAAAGTATAGAAAAACACAAACCTATATAAACATGAGAGCTGGACTAGGTACCATGTAGGAGTAACCATCCCTTGTTGTCACATCCGCCGTTTGTTCCTTTGACTTATATGACAAACAGAAAAAAATCCGTAGGAAATATATATTCTGATAATATCGGTATCAACCATTCATATTTTTCTCTTCATTTCAAATAAAGTCTGTATGATTCAAACACCCGAGAACAGTTCCGATAAGCCCCTCTTTGTAGTGCTGTCTCAAAATTTTGTATCTGTTACGCGATTGAATCCATTATCAAACAAACTCAGAGGTCGTTTGTTTATGAGTAATTGTAACAGTAATTAAGAATGTTTTCAACATAATTATTTGTTTAGTATTAATGTTTTTTTTAACCCTTTCCATAACCTATAGCAGAATAAAAGTTTACATTACAATCACCTCACTGTCTCATTCTCCATAATCCCTGAATTTCGATTTTTGTATTTATAATATTTATAATTCTTTGTAAACATTAATTTACCTGCAAGAATTCTTAAATAATCACTAATAACTTAAAATAGATGTAAAAAAAAAAAAAAAAAAAAAAAAAAACCAACAACAACAACTTGAAGACAGGCATTTACTTAACATTCTTTGTCTATCAGTAAGGCCGACTTTTAATGAATTTCTTTATGTTTTTATTCAGTCTTTAAACATTCACGCTTCACGATTTATTTTCTTTTTGAAAAAATTATAGATTGATTTAGTGTTATCGTGCATACAGCATACAGAACCGCTTTATACTTAGTAATTTACTTTAAAAATCACCTGCAATTTTCAGTGTTCGACACTTGTTGGCTTCCATATTAAATATTACATTTACATAGTTAAGTAAAAGAAGTGTAAAATTACCTTCAAAGGCTAACATTAACTTCCTGTACATTAACATTGTGCCGAGACACAGACCGTAGGGAAACAAGTGTGAGATTATGGAAGTGTCAGAGATGAATTTGGACAAAAGCTATCTAAGATCTAAAGTAATCCCCGGAGCACCGTATACGACGCTGACTAAACTTCTACAAAAGTGGGCAACTGTATTGCCAGAACAAGAAGCGTGTGTTTTGTACAACTTTGGCAAGCCAAGAACTTCTATCACCTATGAAAAACTGTACAAGGATGCAGTATTGCTGGCAAAAGGACTTTTGCAGCTTGGGATAAATAAGGGCGACGTTATAGGAATAGGTGGAAACAACACTATTGAATGGTGAGTGAGTACGGTTGGTGCACAGCTTGCAGAGGCATGTCCTTTACACTTCAATTTTCCTGACAAATCTGGAGAGAGCATAAAAAGAATTATCAGCAAAGTCGGAGGATGTAAAATGCTACTTTTTGATCCTGGAGACAATGACGTTCACTGGGAAATATGTAAAAATTCTTAAAAGTGGATCCAAAAACTGGTGTTGTTGTCGGCTCCGAAATACCATCTGTAAAATGGGTCGTGTTACAGACACCCCTGCAATCTTCTGACGCATGTTTTAAAATAGAAGATGTTTATAGCAAGGAGAATATCAAGTTACCAGAAATAGACCCAGATGACACGTGTGCTATTCTTCTGACATCCGGGAGTACAGGGCTACCAAAAGCTGTACAATATAGAAATCATCGTATAATTGAATCAGCATATAATCTCCTGCATGCAGCTGGCTTGAATGACAAAGAAGATGGACAGCTTTCATTGTACAATGATCGGCCATTTTACTGGTTAGGGGGATACCCCAGTATAGCTCTTGTAAAAGGAGGAAAACTTATAACCCAGAAGAACACCTTTCTTTTCCCAAGTATTGCAAAAGTTATGGAATACACCTCAAGTATTATACAGGAAGCGAAACCAAAACAAGCAATGATCCTCGTTCCTTTTCTTTTAGAGTTACTGATGTCAAAGGATTTTTCTTGGAAGTTTCAAACAGTTTTCACAGGAGGTCAGCCTGTACCGGCCTCTTGTCTGGCAGCAATCGGGAAAAGGTACGACATCCTTTCCGTCATATACGGCTCAACAGAAGCTGGTTTTACGGCTGGAAAGATGTATGCCTCACCTGATGACAAATACGCTGGTCTATCGCCAGAATCAAAGTTTAAAATGCCATTATCTCACTCTCCCCTCGCCACCACCACAATCCTTGAATCTTGACCTCAATTTTATTCTTTATTATCTTTTTAATTTTTGTAAACAGTACTTTAAAAAAAAATTACCTGCAAGACTTCTTAAATATTCACTGATAACTTAAAATGAAGATAGTAGATGTAAAAATCTGAAGACGGTGATATTTACTTTATATTCTTTGTCTATCAGTAAGGCAGACTTTTTTTTTGATAAAATTTTTTTTGTTTTTATTTAGTTATTCAAACACCCGAAAGGCTTTCCGATATATTTTCTTTTTAAAAATTAATTTAGATTGTTTTTATGTTATTTTTTTAAAAGATTATATTTAGATATAAAAATGCTTTATACCGTGTAAGTGGAAATTTTAGCGAGACGCAAATTTAGCGATTTCTATCAAAAAAATGATAACTTATTTTTAGCGAGAGGTAATTTTAGCGATTTTAAGATGCTAACTAAAGAAGATACTGCAAATAAAATGCAATTAATTTTTAGCAATATTTAATTTTAGCGATCTAATGACCTTCGCTAATAATGCCAAAATTAAATCCTCGCTAAAATTTCTACTTATACGGTATTTTACTTTTAATTTCACCTGCAATTTTCAGTGTTCGACACTTGTTGTCTTCCATACTGAATATAACAGGGAACATAGTAAGTAACAGAAGTGTAAAACTACCTTCGAAGGCTAAGATTAAATTCCTGTACATAAAAAATTGTGCCGAGGCACAGACCTTGGTGAAATAAATGTGAGATCATGGAAGTGTCAGAGATGAATTTGGACCAAAGCTATCTAAGATCTAAATAAACCCCCTGAGCACCGTATACGACGCTGACTAAACTTCTACAAAAGTGGACAACTGTAGTGCCAGAACAAGAGGCATGTGTTTTGTACAAATTTGGCAAGCCAAGAACTTCTATCACCTATAAAAAAAACTGTACCAGGATGCAGTATTACTGGCAAAAGGACTTTTGCAGCTTGGAATGAATATGGACGATGTAATAGGAATAGGTGGAAACCACAGTATATTGAATGGTTAATGAGTACGTTTGGTGCACAGCTTGCAGGGGCATGTCACTTACACTTCAATTTTCACGACAAATCTGGAGAGAGCATAAAAAGAATTATCAGCAAAGTCGGAGGATGTAAAATGCTCCTTTTTGATCCTGAAGACAATGACGCACACTTGGAAATTTGTCAAAAAATTCCTACAAGTAGATCCAAAAACTGGTGTTGTTGTCGGCTCCGATATACCATCTGTAAAATTGGTCGTATTACAGACACCACTGCAATCTTCTGAGGCATATTTTACAATAGAAGATGTTTATAGCAAGGAGAATATGAAGTTACGAGAAATAGACCCAGATGACACGTGTGCTATTCTTCTGACATCAGGGAGTACAGGGTTACCAAAAAACTGTACAATATAGTCATCATCGTATAATTGAATCTGTATTTAATCTCCTGCATGCAGCTGGCTTGGATGACAAAGAAGATGGACAGCTTTCATTGTACAATGATCGGCCATTTTACTGGTTAGGGGGATACCCGAGTATAGCTTTTTTAAGAGGAGGAACACTTATAACCCAGAAGAACACCCTTCTTTTTCCAAGCGAACTCTATTTCTCACCTTAGGCATTCTGCAAGAGCTTCGATTCCAAATTTACTAATGACGTAAGGTGCCCGACATAGCCACTCTATAAAAGCACTGTCACTAGATAGGTATATTATTCTACCTTTGGCTTTCCTTAGAAAAGGCAAAAATGACCATGTAACGTCAATCGAACCAAGTAGGTTCACTCTTAAACATTTTTCAATCGCCTCATGGGAGTGAAATTCTAAAGGTGCTTGTAACAACTGCAGACCAGCATTATTGACAATTCCCCACAAGTCTAAAATAGAATTAGAAAAAAAAAACAATAAATTCAAAGTTTTAATCAAGAAATGTGAATAGACAGCCACATTCGATGTAGAGAGATACGAAAACTCATTCTCACAAATTTCTATCATTAGATAGTTACTAAATCATTAGGCTTCTCACCTGCAGCTTTAGGCAAATGGCGTTTGACAAATTCCACAGCGTGACAAATCCTGTTCTGATCCGTGACGTCAAGTTGTAAAACACGGAGTCGTGATGACGTATGTCTCTTCAGTTCTGTTCCATCCTTCTCAGTTAAACATGCTGCAAACACTGGTACACCCTGCTTATCCAGTAAACGGGCTAACGCATTTCCGAAGCCAAAATCACATCCCGTTATTAGGACGTAGCGATTATTTATGGAGTCAACACACGTTTTTCCTTTGTGATACTCATAAATCTTATATACAACATAAAGAACGACGAAAAGTGCAAATACCATGTAGTACATGTTGACCGTTTAACGTCCTTTCCTGATAAACAACTTTGAACGGAACCAGTTCAAGACAATTGGGTCGTGTAGATCCATGATTTTAATGTCAGTAGAGGCAGGGGATATTGGAGTCCACATGAAAATGTTATTACCAAAAAAATTATATTACCCAATGACCACTTGAACTTTTGAAGTCGTTTTATGACATGGAGCAATATGTTTTAAGAATATACAATGTATAGGGATAAATTAGTATACCAATAAAATTCAAACTGCTCTGCATGATGTCTAGTAGTAAAAAAGATGTACAAAGGACGATGCACGAAGCACAATGAGGGACGTATCAGATAGAAATAGGTCACCTGAATAAACTCGGGTGACCTAGAATAAGGCAAGTTCGGTTTTGTAAGTTATTCTTCATTCTTAAATAACAATTTCAGCTATTTTGTGATGGAATTTCCATATGAGTTAAAGGATGCACTTTTGGACATTCTTCCAATACTAAATTTAAGTTTCATTTTCATATGTTGATTTAACAATAATTTAGCAGGTACATCTCAAAGGACATATGTAGGATATATCCAGACCAAACTGCCACAGATGTTGCATCCAGGGATGCTCAAAACCAGAACATTTGTTGGGCGTAAGACTTTACTTACTCATAGATTGGTACCTATGAGAATTCCGACAAATTGTTGAAACACTTGATCTCTAAAAATTATAAAGACTGGTCAATCATTAACCCCAGGAATTTTAAATATCAAATTTTGAGATTTTGTGATAACAATCAGAACGTTTTTTTTTTCTTAAAAAAAATGCAGATCACCAATGATAATGTACATTGTAAGTCAATGATCGAATTTCCGTTTTTTTTTTT
>PRKT01000053.1:1576230-1595902 GCA_003671525.1 Saccostrea glomerata
ATAAAAATAAGATAAGAGGTGCACAATGACATTACAATAAAGAATCAGTTAAATTATCATTATTCAATGGTATAGGAGGAGTTGCGGATAAGAGATGGGTACCCTTCATTATTATAGAAAGAATGGCAGTGTCCATGTTTTGTTTGGGGAAATCTAAAAGTAAAAATATAAAGATTCTATGAAAGTTTCATTATAATTCATTCAGTGATATTAGAGGAGTTGCGGATAAGATATGGGTACCCCAAAGCGAAACAGACAGACAAACGGACGGACATCCAGATTACTATATACCATCCCACTTTCAAGCGGGGGTATAACAAAAACAAGACACTTCATTATAGATTAAAGTATTACTATAGACCCCATAGGACGCAATTTCAGATGGGCACCATGCATTTTAAGTTTGGAGGCACTACAAACTGCCAATTTTCCTTGACAAACCAAATGCCATTTTGCACCTCTTATTTTACTTTTTGATCCGACACATATTTTTGGTTTCCCAGAACAAAACATTAGCACGGTCATTTTTCCATAAAATTGAAGGGTATCCTTCTCTTATACGCACATTCTCCTATACCAATAAATAAAATATAATGATACTTTTACAGATTCTTTATAGCATAATGCTATCTGCACCTCTTATTTCACATTTTGATCTGACATTTTTTTTTCAAGTTCCCCAGTGCAATGCATAGACTTTGCCATTTAAACCGTATGGGAGGCAGGGGGTATCATTTTGTGAGCTTATTGCTCACAGTATCTGTAGTTTCTATGGTATTCTATATATCGGCAAAATTATTGCTCCCCTCCATCCCCCGCTCGGTTTCTACGGTCATATACTATAGGGAACAGTACAAATCCCACACGTGGGTTTTTGAGTGTTTTTCCCTGGCTATGTGCATTATTAAATATCCGAGAGGGACAGATATTAGACCACAAACCTTTGTTTTCTCATTATATTTGTTTAACATGCATATAAAAAAAATACCTATTGAAAAAAAGATGTAATAATACGTGCTGCATCAGTTTATTCCGAGAAATTTTGTCCAAAGTTTACGTAAACTATAGCATTTCTAATTTTAAATACAGTTTTTGCTTTTTACTTAATTCATTAGTCGGAAATACTAGAAAGTGGGATGTTCATATAGAAAAGGCGATCAAATTGAATCAAGTTTATGAAGAATGTACTATACCTGAGTAATACAGACATGCCTGAGTTGTGTAAATACAGAAATCACTGAACGCCCTTGTGCCTCGTCAGGATTGTCCTTACTTTCTGTTAAATATAAAAATAATGTGTTTAAAAAAATCTGGGAGAGCCATTATCTTTTCCATACCCTGTTTCATTAAAATACATCGCATTTAGAAGAAAATATTCTTTAAAATTGGACATTCACATGCGTATTTTTTAGAATAGTATACCGGTATATTTAATTAATGTGTTCGCGATTACCGATTACCGCGCCTGACTCACCTCAAGTTTATTTAAAATCTCCTCGAACCGTTTGTCAGCATCATCAGGTGTTGGCCGAGGACAGCAGAGACACTTAAACAAGTTTCCAAAAGAGAAGGCGTATTCACTATCTTCCGTGTTTCTAGAGCTAGAGAATTTATTCAAAATAGAGGCGATTTTACTATCTTTCTTTTTCTCCGGCTTGGCATTTGGTTGAGCTGCTATGGCATTTTCTCTTGTTCCCCATGATACAACGTGAAGATTACAGATGGAGTAGATCATAAGGAGCATAGACATACTGGGAATACACAGAAAATACAGAGCTCCATGAGCAATGCAGTAGAACTCTTGAGGGTGAAGAATTGCTGCAATGATGAAGGTACCGACAACAAATATCATAAATATGGTTGTCGGTGAACAGAGTCCCTCTCGCTTCATCTCTAGACCAATACCAACGACCACCACCATCATCAGGAGGGAATATATCAGCGACAGTAACTGTGCAAGTAGGAGCTATCAAAAAATAAAAAAGGTATTTCTCTTTGAAATTCTGTTCTCTCATTCATTATTTTGCTACTTTTTTTTCACTTGTATCACAATCAAATTCTTAATCATATATAAAATTTTCAGAATAAAAATACTAATTAGTTAAAAAAAATATCTGCTAACCTGCCATTTTGACTTCAAAAGAAAGCAACTCAGCAGAAAAAGAATAAGCGGAACAATGTTGATCATAAAGGAAGAAAGCAAATCGATCTTAAATGCGCTGTTCAGAGCTCCGACGATGAGAAGGAAAATAGTTCCGGGGGTCACTATTGAAGAGAGGAATAGTAAGCCTTGGTACATTATGTACAGGAATGAAATGTTTTCGTTAATGCGAATAACATTTTTCCAGTCCAGTAGTAAATCCATGATGTTTGCCATTGTAGATGGAGACCACCGACGTCTCTGATTGTAAAACTCCCCGAATCCTTCAGGGGCATACGTCAGAGCGTCGGCGGCGGCGGAATACTCCACTCTGTAGCCCTGCTGGAGGAGCAGAGTGCACAGCCATCGATCTTCTCCTACATTAGTAAAATTAAATACAGTTATTGATTTTGGAAAAAAAATATCAATGTAATTGATAACATAAAGAAAATTTATAAAAGGTCGCAAAATGCCCCTCAATAGTAATTATGTACCTTGATCAAACTGGATATAGTGACGCGCATTTGATGACGTTGTGGCATATCTCCTCATGACATTATCATCCATCAATGCAGACGCACGAAATAAAGAGAAACAACCAGGACTGCAAAGAACACATCCAATCAAATGTTCTGTAGCTTTTTGCAACCAATGACTGACGGCGTACTCAAACTTCTGATACCAAATCATGGGACCTGAGGTAAAAATAACAACAAAAATACGTAAACATATTCAGACTTATTGTAAGTTTCCATTGATTTTTTCTTAGTTATACAGGTAGCATACCAGTTCCAATTGGATGGATTCGTCCGCAAGCTGCACCCACTTTATCATTCTTTCTCATGCGGTCAACAAGAAGTTGAACTGCCGAAGGTTTGAAATCCACGTCTCCATCTAGAGCCAAGATGTATGTATTGTCAGCAATCGTCTGCTTCCGTCGGGCATCTAGTGGCTGAGCCACTAGTTTATAACCCAGTAAATAGTACATGTACATTACCTGTAGGAGAGAAAATCATATTCGTATACGTTAATTTTGCAATGTCTTGGAAAAAAGAAGTGTTTCGATGAGTCAGGATATTTGAGTGGCAATATACATACCTGGCTCCATCTCTTTTTATGGCGAATCTTCGTCTTGTCTTTCATGTGGACGTACAGTTTATTACCACCCGGTAGTGTCCACTCAAGTCTTCCACCATAAGGGGTAGGATATCTTGTAGGGGGAGGTATTTTAACTGGTACCTTGTGTACTTTACTGTAACATGTATAATCGTTTACTCGAAGTTGTCAATAATATTTACAGTTCTGTTTAACAAATATCAGTAATTGTGATTCTCTAATATCAAAAGGAAGATTAAATATTTTAAAAGACGGTAAAATAATCCCGATTTTCTTTCGCTTAGTTTTCAATTCAATTATCGAAGAAAAAAAATTATACCTTGCTGCTGCATCCATCACAAGAAGCAGTTGTTTCACGAAACTGTTGACATGATACAGATACTCGTCATCATCATGTGCCTCGAAAGCGTCATCGAAAAATACATGGGTCTCAAATTCATAGTAATCTGGGTCAACAACGTCGAAAAATTTTTGTGCATTTTTTCTGGCACACTGGTCATTGTCTAGTCTGAAAACAGAAAGTGCAACTTAAAACTTTTATGTATAAAATAATTATTATAAACAAAGTGGTAGTTTGATGAAACTGATTGTTTTACCGAAACAGCGAGGTCAGGATTTGAATCATTTCTTTTTGAGTTTCGTGCCACATAGTCGCACAGACGTAGATCATTGGTGTACGGTCAGTTTTTATTGATCTCCGATTTGGCAGTACACCTCGATCAATGTCTTTCTTGACGTTTAGCTCGGGAGATTCAAAACCAAATCGTTTTTGCTGCAAGTAGTGAGAAAAGCAAAAAGTTAAAAATGATTTAGCACTAAAAAAGAAAAGTTTTAATCCCATAGATGAAACCACAGTCTCGTTATCATTCTTTCTTTTTCCATGTGATCGTTTTTCACATGTTTTGGGTTTCCCACAGCAAAACATGGACACTGTCATAATATTCATATGAGAGACAGGGGTATCATTTAGTGAGGTCATTGCTCACGGTGCCTCTAGTTTACACACTGAATTGCACACGGACTTTTTTTTGCATCGATTGCCCAGTCATGATAAGGACACACGGCGGGTCTGACCGTTCAGTTGGGAATGCCCACTCCTGCAAGGCATCTGATCCCACCTCTGATGTTTTGTTGTGCTCCATTTTTTTATTTTGATTTTTTAATGGACCTTCAAGCTTGATTACTGTTCCTTAACTATATGTACTTATTTTATTGAAAACATGTGACTATTAATTTTCATATAGAGTTAAAGTACATTTCGATTAATGATAGGTTATGATTTGTTGCTACCTTTATTTTGATATTTATTGAATAAAGAAATATCGTAACTTTGAACACATGCAAAAATTTTAAATTTTCAAATGCTGTTGAAAAAGTTTAAAATTTGAAGATGAAAAAATAATCAGCGTTTTTTCAAACTTTTAAACAGATATGCTACATGTACAATGTCTAAAATTGAAAGTATTCCTTTGAGAATTTTCTGTGATTATTTATTTTTTGAGAAAGTTCACAAAGTGAACTGACAACATCCATCTAGAAATTATGGGGGAAAATCACCACATGACGCAAGCATCTCTGTGGTTTGAAATGGCATTATGAATAGCAAACGTTATATAACCCTTATAAAATGCAGATACTAGTAAACCAATCTGACTCCATTGATTCAATGATCAAAAATATTAAAGCAGATGTATCGTTTATCAGCTTTGACATAGGGGAGGCTGTGCTACGATCTATTTATATTTAGTTCGACGCCTATCTACATGTAGTAAGATCACGTCTAATTGATGGAAGACATCGCTGATTTTAAGTGGAATGAATACTAGACTATCTTTACAATCTAAATAAAAGGTGACAACCTAAATGAAAGGTCACAACTCTATATGGTGACAGATCTAAAAGAAGTGTTAAAACACGTGTTTTATGATTTCTCAAAAAAAAATAACACCAACTAGAGGTATTCAGAGCACTGGGTTCACTAAATGATACCCCCACTTCCCATATAATGGCAAGGTGCTCTTGGAGACGCGAAATAAGTGTCAGATAACAACAATTATTAGAATAATAATTGTATTTATGTATTGAATGCGATAACTTAGTTGGAGGTTTCCGATAAGATTAATTTTGCCATCCATATAAGTGATTTAAATAATTTTTTTGATAGTTGCTGATAATAATTCATACCTAAAACCATAATTTAATCCACATTGAAATTATTATTTCAAAAGTGAACATTATTTCAATAGTGGTTGCAACCTATGTTTGTAATTTAAATGAATCTCACCTACTATTGAAATCTTTATTTCAACAGTGGTCGTATTTCAATAGTGGTTATTACCTATGTTTGTTATTGAAATGCACTCTCAACCACTATTGATATAATCATTTCAATAGTGGTTACTAACTATGTTTGCTATTGAAATGCACTCTAAAACCACTATTGATATAATTATTTCAATAGTGGTCGTTATTTCAATGGTGGTTGCAACAATGGGTAGTTTATACTGTAAAAGTGGCAATTTTAGCGATACGCAAATATAGCGATTTGTCCTTAAAAATTAGTATTTTATTTTTAGCGAGATGTAACAACGATTTAAAAAAGGTCACTAAAGAAGCTATTACAAATAAAGCCGATTAATTTCCAATTTTACCGATCTTGACACCCTCGCTAATAATACCAAAATTAATAATGGTAAAAGTTCTACCTACACTAGAGGTTGGGGTGAGGTTCAGGTGCAACCTCCTTTCATAACTATTTTTTTTATTATTATTACATTCAATTTGTCACTTAAAATTCTTTTGAATGCAGTGTTATTAAAACATACTCGATATTCAATGTCACATTAAGTTGAGATTAATACGTATTCAAATCTGAAATGTTTAATTACGTGTCAGGGTGTCTTGCCGACTTCCTAGAGCCGAGTCCCATTTATTTAGCTTTTAAAGAGGGAAACGATACATTACTCGATGTTTCGCTCACTGATCAGAGAAGGACGGTAAAATAACAAATGTGGACGTCACTGCCATTGCGTTATATAATGAGGGAACTGTGGGTCATTTGGTCATTTATGGTCTTCGGTCCAATAACTCCCAATATTTAGTTTACTGTCAATGTTTACATTAAGGTAAGCTTATCGCATTGGAGGGAAATCAATGTTACTCTCTGTTCAGGAATGATCAAAAGGTACTGTAATCTAAAATCATCATTTTTAAATGCATATAACTGACAGAAAATTACTAAATTAATTTATATACTTCTTTTTAAAAATTTGGAGTGTATTTACAGTAAAAAGAGGTTGGAATATGAATATTTCAAATGAAATGACATATTTTACGTTAAGACTTGAGAAGGTATGCAGTGATTTTCTTTTTAAATGTTTACATTTTCTTTAAATGGACAGAAGAAGGCATCATTGTCTAGACTTTTAGAAATTCATATTTGCAATACTACAAAATCTGCAGAAATATCATCGATTTTTTTTAAACACATTATTTTTATATTTAACAGAAAGTAAGGACAATCCTGACGAGGCACAAGGGCGTTCAGTGATTTCTGTATTTACACAACTCAGGCATGTCTGTATTACTCAGGTATAGTACATTCTTCATAAACTTGATTCAATTTGATCGCGCACAACTTTATACAGGAACTCATGAACTATGTTTATATTACTATGATCGCTCAAGTGTTAGTTCTATATCACTAAATATATTTTATAAAATGTTTCTCTAAAATTATTTTTTAAAAATATTAAAATGAACTTTCTGTGAATTATAGGAAAACATTCTCTAGGATGAATGAGGTATGAACTTTATTAAATTTACGATCCAATGTGCAAATACCTAATAAGATAAAATAAAGCACAGTTGTACATGTGAAAGATGGTTTTAATTTTGATACCTTAAGTACTACTCAGGACTTCCTATGATCATTCTGAAAACAGTAAATGTACTGAATGCTTAGAAAAAGTTTTCCTTGGTAAAGAACTGAGAAATGAGATTAATACACAACATGCTTACCTATAAAAATTTTCTTAAATTTTGAATGCAAGATATTGACAAACAAGTCGATGAAACACGGATATAAAGATTCTCGTTTCAAGAAAGTTATTTCGCACTTTTTATGGTCGACAAAAACCTTGTTAGCAAATATAATCATTTAGTCAAATGCTGGTCATTATTTCCCAATCATAACAAGCAACACTCGGCGGATGTGACCGGTCAGCAGGGGATGCTCACTCCTTCATGACACCTGATCCCACCTTTGATGTTTAAGGGGTCTGTGTTTAATCTGTTCCTGATTTGTAACGTTCAAATCGAATTTTGAGCTCGAATACTGTATATTATTTCCATATACATGTATATTTTATTACCTAATTCTTCAGAAACACTAACCCTGTCTGAAACCTCTATAAAATACTTCATCCTAGATTTAGATATGCAAGTATAATGTGAATCGGCTAAGAGTAGTTCGTGCACTTATTTTGATATTTTTCTTTAATTTGTATATTTTCTATGGAATACAGTTTCTGACAAGAACACAATTTATGGCATTTTTTAAATATCAACATACAAATAAACATTAAAAACAGTGTTTTTGGTAACTTTCACATTTGAATAAATTACATTTGACAACTGATGACGTGTCAGTGGGTATTTTTTCATTAAAGCATTGAAATAGCATTAAGTTATTTACATAATATCAAGTTAATCCCAAGACGACATGAAATAGTCGATATGAAATAGAAGCAATTAAAGACAGCAAAATCATTTGTTTCAAAATATCAATGATACATCAAATATCATACAGAAAATATCAGTATATCTTAATAAATATCCTTGAAATATTTTCATACTTGTGGTGAATATAAGATCAAGTGACACCCCTTGCCACATTCATACAATTGTCTGAATTCAGTAAAGTAACCGTTTTAAAACAGAAGGTCAATTTCCTTCATCTTTTGACATTTTCATTATTGATAAGAACTTGGTACAGACTCGTTGCCATGCAAGCTTAGAATTCGAGAGTAACTCCCATAGATATAGGACATGAATCTGGGTCACGCGGATATAAGCAAGAGTAATGAGAACCTATTTACTTTAAATACAATAAGAAGGAAAGTTTCAAATTGTACTTTTCTTCAGATTTTAACTTGGCACATAAATTGACATTTCGATGTCTTATTCCTACAAATGAGTATCTCCATTAGCAGTTTCATTTTCTTTCCCACTTTCTTGTTTCTTTTCCGTCACATCCGATTTTATTATACTCATTTCCACACTTTTAGGTTCCTTCTTACTTGTACCGTTAGGTGAGGAATTTTTTGAAGACGACGATAAATTTGCTTCTTCATAATCAGAGTCTGCGCTAGAGTCTACTTCCTCTACTGCGTCATATAAATTTTCGGCGGGAAATCTTGACTTATGAAGGTTGTTGATTTCTGCTGTGGTAACTCGTCTCCCGTCGTTACCGATGTCCACATTCTCTAATTCACTTGTTATCATATTTAAAATGGGTTCCGCATAACTATTTCTTTGTGACAATGATCCTAAATCAGGAAGTGTATTCACAGAAAACTCGCTGTTAGATCTTGTCATCTTCGAAATCCCTCGTATCCATGAATTTCTTTTGTCATCTTCTGTTATTGTGTTTAAACTTGTTCTTGATTGTGCAGCAAGGCGCAGCAGTGAACCCCATTTGTCACCGGATGCATTTCCAGTTGCTTTCGCAAGTCTCTGCCATCGTGACTTTATGACGTGGGCCTTGTTTAGCACCATATCCTTGTTTTGTTCCAAAGATGCCATCGCTTTCTTTGCCTTCTTACTTCTTCGTTTCTTACCACTGCTCTTTTCATTATTTTTACCGTTTCCACCATTTTCCAGATCTTTCGCAAATTCCATGAAATTTTTCAAAAATTTTCCACTAAGATTTCCAGAATGTGGCGCTTGATTTCGTTTTCTTCGTGTAATTCGGATCACTGTCTTCTTCCTCTTTATTTTTGGTGAGTCGTCTTGGGTAATACTGCTGTCCTCGTCCAGATCACTTCCAACCGTAGAAATACTTCGTGTGTCATCGTCATCTTCAAATTTCTGGAATTCTTTCACAAGAGATATTTTAGAAGCAAGATCCATTTGATTGATTTCATTCTGATTTGGCTTCATACAGTTCACTTCAGTCGTGGACATAATATGCATAAACGTTGCCAGTCGGTGGAAGAACATCGAAATGAATTGAATTAGGAGCGCAATTCCAAAAATGGCCATGAAGAGAAGTGAAATTGGTTCTAAGGAGAGTGGTTTGTTACTGATAAGATCGTGGCAGGGTAAAGGAATTGAAAGGCCAGCGTCACCGATTGCGTTGGAATACTGCAAACTGAATATTATTATTATGAATAGCGCGTTCATCATAAAGAACATCAAGCTCATTTTATTCCTCATTTCCAGTAGATCGGTTTCCATTTGTTTCTTGTGTTTTTCATTGTGTTGAAGAGGATAGAGGTATTTGGATATAAGTTCGGACCAGAAATTCTTCTCCTCCTTGCTCAGAAATCTTACTCGTCCGTGACCAATATCATCATCATGAATCCAAAAGGGTGTGTCGTCTTCATGTGGAGTCATTTTGGACTGGTAAATTGGGTTAACTTTAATTGAATAATAAAAGAATATTATATTTTCAGAATTAATTTTCAGCGTTATGACCGAATACTGATCAACCTCATAACATCATTAAAATAGACTCACATCGTACATCTCCATTGTCAAGAGCGGGTTTGTTCAGACCATTATCGATGTTTTTCATATCAGCCTCTGATACGTTTGTTTCAGCATCAATCATCACCTTTTCCTGAATTTCTTTTGGGAGAGCCATTATCTTTTCCATACCCTGTTTCATTAAAATACATCGCATTTAGAAGAAAATATTCTTTAAAATTGGACATTCACATGCGTATTTTTTAGAATAGTATACCGGTATATTTAATTAATGTGTTCGCGATTACCGATTACCGCGCCTGACTCACATAGATGAAACCACAGTCTCGTTATCATTCTTTCTTTTTCCATGTGATTGTTTAATACCTTTTCTGACCCCGATCGAAAGTCTCTGTCCCTGTCATCTCTTCTCCTGTTGAGCATCAGGGACTGCTCAAGCATCACTCCGCAATACAGTGGCTGAACAAACAACCTGATTAAAAATCAAATTAGATTTCTATAAAATCTGAAGATAATGAAAAGTTAAAATGAAGATATCACCTTCATAATCAAGTTTATTTATCCGTTTGCCAATTATGTTTAAATCTAGTAAAACATCCAAATATGAAACTTAAGGTCAGCCTCTATCGTTCTTTTATTTCGAGTTAAGAGGGATATGTACATTAAACGAAGAAATCATTAGAAATTGTTAGAATCATGAATTTGTTACTTACCTCTCCGTTTGCACCAAACGTTCTACCCTTGGAATCCATATGTGAAAAGTTACCCACATGAAAGACAGCCACCATATAAGAGTAACTGGAAGATAGTACTCCGTCACCAGTTTCAGTAGAAAATCGACGGATACACCATGGATATCACATGTCCAGTATAAGTAATCCGGCATCAAATCAGAACCACCAGCGATTGAACTCTTCCAGGATTCACAATTCTCAATGAATAATCCCGCCATTATAGGCGCTGCCAACATCAGTGGTAGGGAGAAACTGACGACCTGAAGCATGATTTTACATGCCGATTTAGCGAAAGTATAACAGAGAAGGCAGCTTATAATCTGAAGAGCTGCTACCCAGAAAGCATCCTGTTTGTACGCTGAACTTTCCACATTATAGGCATCCTCTGGATATGCCAAATGTGGACATTCCGCTGCGCGATTGTGTCCTTTAAAGAACAATGCTTTCACACAGGAAAGTTTGAGATTACTCATCAGAGCCAACATCATTCCCAGAGTTAGAATTACTTTCCAAACACTTACTACAGCGTAAAGCTTCGTTCTACTTCGACGAATATTTCTCTTTAACTCCAACAAAGAACTTCCAAGTTTTCCCAGGTGTGTGAATTTGTTTACGTAATTCTCCCACCATCCTAATGATATAAGAAGTAAGGACACGAAAATCCCCCAACTTTGCTCATAGTCCATGCCTCTTATTATATTTAAAAGAGGCCAAAGGAGCAAAACAGATGCTTGGATCAGCATAGCAAGAACATCAGCTACGACAATATAGAACCGTCGACCGGTTTCCCTCTGGCTGTCGAACATTTTCAGAAAAGAAGGAAAGAATGCGGCACCAAACGTAAGCATCAATCCACGGATAGGATCCAAATTCGGAAGAACGTAGAACACGAATATACAGATTCCAATAGAATGAAGGGTCTCTATAGCCAACGTCTGCAACAAAAAAGAACAAGCATTATGAAAATCTAAACTCCAGCTTTTCAATATTTACAAATACTGCGAAATCATTTTCATTTGTGAGGGGTCAACGTTCGTGGGTAAGCAAAATATGTTGGTTCTTGAAGTAATTTCGTTTGAAACTAGTATATTCAGACGATTCGGTGAAAAAACTTATTGGCAAAACACTTGTTCATCGGGATGTAATTTAGTGAGAAAGGGTGAACCATGAAATCCACGAACATTGGTAACCCATAAACAATGATGATTAAGTACTTAAATGATGAACAAGTACTTAAAAATTTCTTACTATTATCAGAATGGCAAACGTTGGGTTTCTTGTTTTCTTGAATAATATTCTCCATACACATTTCGCAAACGTGAAAACATAGGGTGTCGTTGTCACCAAAAATAATGCCCACAGCCAGGTTACTTCAACTGTCTGTGACGGCTGAAAAGCAGAATCTTTTACATCCGGCGCTACTCGTCGACAGGAAGTCACATGTCCAGGCTTGCCACTCTTTGAGCACTTTAAAGTCACATTAGAATACACATTCGAAGTAATAAGCAAAAGAGAACTTTTGCTTATCATTGTTGTAAGTAAGATAAGGATAGTTAACACAATGCTCACGACAACTTTGGTGCCTTTTCTAAAAAGGCTAACATAGTTGCCATCCATTGTTTTTGAAACTTCACGTGAGGCTACTCTAAATACATCCCAAGGCTTCAGAGATGAGGGCTTGGAGGGCAAGGTCACACTACTACAAAATAAATCATGATTATTGCAGAATTTATTTAACCTACCATTTTGCACGGAACTCATTTTAAAAATAATAAGGAAAAATAACATACGGGGCTGGTTCTTTGAGTGGTTCGCTGTGGGAAGACAGACTAGTATATCTCGGAAAAGAGTTACTCTTCTCCTTAGCGTCTTTGTAGCTGACGCTCTTCTCAAGGGAGCTGGGATCATCAGATTTAGTTTCCCTTGTGAGAGTTGAGGCCCTGGAACTGGCAAGATCTTTCATGTTGTCACTACTTGTGTCACTCCACGAAGGAGCTTCAATGTTTATACTGGACATCACAGGGTTTACGATTCCGTTTGATCGAATCTGGAAATCCAATAAAATTATTTAAAAACTACTTTTTTCACCAGATCTTTTACCAATTTCTGGAAAATATATTTTTTTAATATAATTTTGAAGTTACATTTTTGTCCTGTTTTGGAATGAGATTCTCGGTACTGGTGTAGGAGGTTTCCATTGGTAACGGGATACTTCTATTTAAGTAAGGGCCCTCTGGAGACCTTTGTGGTTCACCATCCTGGAACATGGAAGTTTTATTGTTTATGAATTTTTATCAGAACAATTTAAGTATTAGACTAAGTCTACATTAACATAAATCCAACAAAACTTTCAAAAGCGATTCTAATCGACACTTATGCACTTAAATCAGTCTAAAATGTTTGTTGTAATATGAAAAATGAAGATCATGAGCTATGAAGGAGTAAACATCCCCTGTCAACCGATCACGCCCGTCATAAGCCCATATTATATTCATATAAAGTTATTCAAAAATGTATGAATAAAATGGTGTGAGAACTCCTTTCATATCATATTAATTTTTGACATTTTTTCATATTTTGTACAAAAGTTAAACACATCTATTTCGTTATTTTGGTGACAACAGGTCCTAGTAATTATACACTCTGAGTTATTGATAAAATTTTTCATTAAAATACCTTGAATAACATTTTAATCTTTGTTTCAATGGAGAAAAATGTTTCTCTTAAATCGACCGAGATTTCGCCGGAACGTTTTGGTAAGAGTCTTAACTGTCCCCTTTGGAACAGTACGTTACAAATCTCAATGTAGTAACAACAAAGACATTACTTGAGAATGTTAAGCCTTCTGTGACCTGCACTTTACACCCACCGAGCCCTTTACTTCACTGCACTCAGTAATGCAGAGACTTACATTGATTCTCCATCGATTTTGGTAATAGGAGAGTGCTGTGTAGGATATACCTTGATATCTTTTTAAAATCCTTTAATATGCTGTTTATCCACCCCTCCTTTTTAAAACACATAAAATTTTTTCATTTAAACACGTTTTTATATGTAGTTCGATGCTTCCAATTGCATCTCATAAAAGTTAATGAATGCCATATGAAGGTTTAAAAATGCATCACAACAAATCCATTATCAGATAAGTTAAAGAATGTGTTTCACTGAAGAATAGTGTTTTAAATTTATTGATACTCCTATTCATGATTTTGAACGATTTCAGTTAACTTTAAAAAGCTAAAAATCTTTAAAAAAGAATGAGGGAAATCACAAATTTGTTCCACTAAAATTGCGTTAATTCCAAGAAGAAAAAAAAATCCTTTTCTTAGGTTCTGCATCTTTTGAATTTAAAATCCCAGAACCATTTGTTTGCACAACTACTCACAAAACCTCTGTAAATTTTTCGAAGGCGATCGGGTGTCCATACTCTAGTTACAAAGTTCCCGAGGTCCATCCTCCTAGACAGCCTCCTTTGATATCATTTTTCATAAAGAGTGCAACATTAATTAACATTGTCACTTATCGATCAAATGACAGATTTAAGAAAACGAAAGCACAACAAATACATTATCGTGTTTCTCGGCGAAAGTCGAAATGATGCCAAAGTCAAAAATTGATGCAAACATAGGGGCCTCTAATGTTGTCTTATGGAGGATACCGTGACATAGCGATGAATCCAGGGGTGGCAGGGACCACTCTGTTTACTGGCCAATATACAGGTAAATGAGGTTTACTTTGATGGTTTCCTGATCAAGCGGATGGTGTCATGATAAGGTCTTCTGGTGTTTGCTATAATTGAAGTAATGTCTACAACTAATTGCCATATAATGTAGATTTCACTTTCTGGAATCCGTAGCCCTGCCCACTGACTAGCTACAGTAATATTTTACTGTATTACGTAATAAAGACAATGATTCAGGAGAAAGCAACTGTACACCCCAGGTAAAATAAGAATGAAGAGTACTATGCTTGCGACTTCCCTTAATCATGAGTTTCTTTTAAAGAGTGACGTAATAGCCACATATACAAGGACATGTCGATTACAGCAGTGGGTTTGGGGAAGGGCGAAAGATAATTCTGAAATTGATAAAGTAAAATTCTTTACATTTAAAAAAACCTAAGTTTTGATCAAGACAAGGTGCACAAGACGGGTGTGACCGTTCGACAGGGGATGATCACTCCTCCATTGCATCTGATCCCACCTCTGATTGTTTTAGGTCTGTGGTTGCTCCGCTCTTATTGTGTAATGTTTAATGGACTTTTAAGCTCGAATACTGTTCGTTATCTCCATATTTTTCTTTGTAAAAAACATGACAACAATCAAAATACTAGTACGATGTTAATCCAAGTATTTAGTCTTACAATGAAAATCATTTATGCTTATCAAGTGTATATAAAATTCTTTATATGCTCTTTTTTGTTTTGTTAATATTTTTATTACCTTGATGGATTGAATAGCGTGTTTTAGTTATCAATGTAGTATTAAATTAGTAACACATTATTCTAGGATTTTGCTTCATTTCGCTTCATAAGATTTTAATCAATAGATAAATACTTAACGGAAATGTCATATTCATCAATTAGTTTACAGGGAGAAATTTTCCCTTGACTTTTTAAAGAAAGTATACATATTATCCAATCTTACATCATGATCTAAATGATTTATCTTTTAAAGGATTGGAATCAACAAAGTGATTTATATTTCATTTAATTTTCTCATTTACGTTCTTATGTTCCTTTTCAAATATATATATTACTTATGCATATGGAAATCATTTTATACTTCATCGTTTAATTTATATATTTCCTATTGGTTTGAATATCTTAGATTTAATAAATATATTTCTAATAGATACATAACACAAATACAACCTTAAATAGTTTACAAATTTATATCATGGTTTCTTAATCCAGTAAGTATATGACCTCTCTTAAACAATTACTTGATAATACATATATGTTCCACATTATTGTCAGAGCATAGACAGTGCGATTTAGAAAAAAAAAGAATGAATTTTGGTTATAAAATAATTTTGTATAACTAATAAAATTCGATTAAACGAATTTGGCAATTCGTTTTATCGAATATAATGATATACATGAATATTTTTCTATAGGTCCTCATTGAAGAATTTGATTTTAAAAAATTAAATCACCAAAACAAATTTAAGATTTTGTTTAAAGAGTTAAATTTGCTATAACAAATTTAAGAATTTGATTAAACGAATCTAATCTGTTACATGTATAACATTTTTTGTATTCAACCTAACGAATTCAATAAATCTCTTTAACAAATAAAACTCGTTAAAACGAATTAAAAAACTTTTATAACGAATTAAACTCGTAAATATTCGAAAATTTGTTATTTCGATTTCAAAATATCTTATAGATCCTAAATTAACTTCAAGAGGAAATAAAGCATGAGAAAATAGAACATATAATATTTAACCAGAATATCAATCTCCGGGATGGATTAATAATAATAATAATCTTTCAACAAATTGCCTTGTAACAGGATAAATGATAAGTTTAATACGATTGAGATACCCTTTTCCATAAGAATAGAGGTGATTATTATTATTATAATTTTTTTTTTTACAATTTTGGAATTATTAAAAATCATAGTATATTTTTAGAAGTGTAAGGTATGCTAAAAAAATTGAAAAATTGTTTGATAAGAAGGGAAAGTAATAATTGACACAATTCATGGAATATATTAATTACTATATTATTAAAGGGTATAGAAAAGGTAATTTAACTTTGAATTAACAAGATTTCTAAGATCTTTCTAAGATCTTTTTACTTTTCATAAGATCTAGAACTTTAATATACCATAATTGCAATAGCGCCAAAAATTGTAGATATCTTGAGTTTAAGCTCAATGTGATATTGAGACGATAACACAGAAATTGAAATGTAATTGACATAATATTTGCTGAATGATGAAATCTCAACTGGTACTTGTTTCATTAGATTTTACCTAAGCCATTACTTTGCAATCTATCTAAGGACAGATCTTACTTTTTAAAATCAAAAATCTTGAAAATATATAAACAATATTTATGTTTAAAGAAGTAAAATAAAAAAAGTTAAGTCGCAAAAGATATTCAAAGTTCTGTAAGGTGTTACAATATAAAAAAGTTTTATAAATTGTTAAATTAAAAATACATGTATCTTATAGATTAAATTGTATGAATCATTAACAACCAAATAAGTTTAAAATACTTTACCCACGCAACCATTTTTGACGAGTACGTGTTCTTAATATTGAAAAAATAACAGAAAAAATTTGGCAAATTAACAAAACATTATTAAAAAGGTGTCAACCGTCAAAAACCTTTCATATGTTTACCGACTGAAAATTGTGTATATAGATATTTTTCTATAAATGTTAAGAATGCGAGTCAACTTTCTTAAAATGTATCTAACAAAACATTCCAATGCCCTGACATATATACAGGTAGCCATTAGACCACAGTTTATTTCCTCTAGATGGCAAACTTTCAGATTCCAGACGAACATTGTATTTAGTTTAAGGCTTGACAAATTACATTTGGTGTGTCTACTAAGACAAGCGAACGTGGCATACACACGTACTAATGATGATAACAATATTCCTCATCATTAATAAGAAATATAATGAATTCTTCATTCGTAATAAAGAATTGTACGAACTTATGTTTTAATCACTGTCTTAGTTCGAAAAATCTTACTTAAACATAACGTAAAATCTATCCTTTGTTACTATATATTGGAAATCTGAATTTTATTTAGAGAAAAAGAAATTACTTTGAATGATGCTTAATAAGTATATATATATAGTGTCTTAAGCCATATTTATTTCATTCCAAGAAATCTTTCTGCAAAGATTGATCTATTGTAATGAAAAAAGTAAACAAAATTCTATCTTCAAATTTTTAGAAAAAAACCCCAGCCTGATGAAGATTCAAGAAATGGAACAATTTTTTTTTAAATGTTAAAGTATGCAAGACTTATGGTATGAAATTAAAGCCGTATCATAACATTCCATGAGAAATAAAACACAAGGACTATACCTTTATATTGTATTCTTCTGTTAGAATAATAAGAAAATTGGAAATCTTTGAACTCTTTTTACATAAAATGTTCTTGTACTTGTGAAGTGATAATTGTATTTATAAAATATCAAGGAAACTCACCTTGCTGAACATTGTTATTGAAAGAATGGCACTGCGTTAGATAAAAAATACAAAATACGGTTCAAACAGACATTTTTAGAGAGAGACAAATTTTAGCGAGAAATACTTTAAGCAACATATGGATGCACGGAAAGACAACGATGACTTTCAATTAGAAATGGATTCGTTGCAATTTTCAATTTAATCAATTACTCTCTCTAAAAATGCCAAAATTGAGTCCTCACTAAAATGCCTACATACTACGTTACTTAAAACCATTACAATGTATGTATCATTTAAGTTTCATGATTCCTTCTACTCACATTATCCAGTTTACAGTCCATGTCCTCTTGGTTCATATTGTTAACTGTGTACACCATCTTGTATTTACCAAAGCTAGAAGGAGAAGGCACTGTGAAAAACGAGATGAATAAATTTTTTTTTGCGTGGTCAACTGCAGCAATATACCCATATCATCTTTATACACCGGTATGACATTGTTTAAGACTCTGTTGTTTCTTTTATTTCAAGCTCACTGGGTTCAATGGATGTTAATTGACAATACGTCGTCGATATATCAATGTCTATTTGAAGGCCAAAGAAAGTGTTTACTTCTTATAAAAATCAAATTGTTAGTTGACTGCAAGAAAACATTCTTACCTGAAACTAACTCAACGTGAGAAAGAAACAAGCATTTCTCTGTAACTGACAACTACATTACTAGTATTTATCAATTATGCTATGTACAATATTTCGACTAAGAAAGATGGCATATCTTTGGTTTTTTTTTTATTGACATCAGTCAAGTGAAAGTGAAAGCAAGTTCTATCATGCATCACTTACCCCTCGTTGTGCTGGGAAAAGACACCAAAAATCTTGAAGTGTTATGTGTTGCAGTGTTTTGATTGATTATATATGTTTTGGACTTATGAATCTTTTCAGATGAAAACTTACAAAGCAAATTACAATGTGAGTTGTTTCAAACAGTTTTTTATACTGTAGATATCTGACTCTTTGCCAAATCATTGCGTCATTCCCGGTCTTGTCGGGTAGCATTGCACTGCTGGTGATCGACGTTCAGAATTGTTTCCTCCCAACCGGCACTCTTCCGGTCACAGAAGGCGACCAAGTCATTCCTATCATCAACGACATTCGCCGAGAATACAGAAGCCTGTTCTCATTGGTCGTGTTCTCACAGGATTGGCATTGTGGGGACCACGTGTCATTTGCTTCACAGCACAGCGGGAAAAATGCGTACGACACAACCTTTCTGCAATATGACGATCAAGGTAATTTCATTTTTGTGTTTCTTTAGTTTTCTTTGTAGGATTGAGATTCCGGTATTAACATTGCATTTGTTAGACACTAGCTTTAATAATCAGAATACCGACTTTTTTCTCCTTTACACTATTCAACGTTGAAAGTAGTGTAATGGGGGAAACCCATGTGTTCCGACGATGAATCTTACTCACTATTTCCTGGAATTAAGATGTGTTTAGTAATTGTCTTTTCTGCCTGTTTTGACATTCCAATATAAAACGACCTGACTGCTTTGAATTTAAATTCATATGATGGAAAACATTCTAGCCTACTGTTACACATTTGGAATTGGACATAGTGGTGGTATATACCGTGTACTTGTAATTCATTCATTTCCTTAGCAAAATTATCAGTATCTAATACTTTGTTTAAAAATTCCTCATTTGATAATTAAGTGAAGATTTAGATTTTACATAAAATTATGCTGCTACTGTAGGTAGTCTGTGTAATTCATCCACACAATGTGATGTGAAGTATAACATTACTCAGGCACT